>JAAXOA010003277.1:0-11729 GCA_036561885.1 Salina celebensis
AAGCAATACTGAATATATATTTTTGACACTGCGGTAATGGTGTTGTGTTGTGTAGAGGGTTAGTCAGAGAGAAGATGTTGACGAAATCAGAAGCAGATGGTGAGTCATTAAAAATTGTTGAGTGGATTGAGTGCCAAAGGAAAATATTTTGCAGGTGAAGTTCAGGAATGTTTTTGATAAAAAAAAACTGGAATGTGTTTCACGGGTTTAAAAAGACGATTGACCTGTTAAGTGGAATATATTTACATGTAGCACATATATACATGGTGACGTTGAGTTTCATACGTGTGTTGAGTAATTGAAGTTAATATGTATAAGTTTTAAAGAGACGGAGTGTCACCCTGTTTTATATTTTAGTGGGATGGTGTTTAAAATTAGCATTTGAAAGACAGCAATTAAGTTCAGAGTATTATAATTTAGGAAAGTTATTACTGCCATGTTAAATCTACGCTGAACTTGTACACACCTCTGTAAAACGTCGGATATTTCGTGTTAGGTCGTCATAACTTTAAATACAAGTGCCATATTAGTCAAGAGTATTTTTCATGTAGTACTTTGCTGTTTCTGACATTTTAGATTTTCTTAGCGGCGTTGAATCGATTGTTAGGTTTGATCATAGTTCATTGTGTGGTCAACTGCTGTGTCAAGCATATTCGGAAAACTTATCTTTAAAAGGATTTTGAAATGGACGCGGGTTGTATAAAAAGTGATTGTTGACTTGGTCATTTAAAGATCTAGATCAACCGCGTCTTAGTACGGTACTCTTCACCACGATTGTTACCTGGTGTGGTGTTTGTGTTCATTGTGGTTTTAATAATGCAAAAAAACATGAACCATTCAAGTTTATCGTGTGGGTAGCATCATTTATGGTTTTTTTAGTGGACTTGTTGCTTAGACCTTGACGACCAGTCTAATTATAGGCTTTGTGATAATCCTTTAGAAAATATACCAGGATAAGATGGACAATACTCGACTTCCTTCTTCGGGAATATTGTTCAGAAGTTGCTACTAAGTTTTAATTCTTGTTATCAAGTCGATTTTTTTCTTCTGAATGACATTCCATTTATTGAAAGGCGATAAAGATTGGAATGCGAGCTGTCTTGGCTGATAGTTTTTTTTATCAATTATGAAAATAACTGGTAGTTGTAATATAATCACGGATTAGTATTGTAAATTGGGTGTAACACGGACCAGGACGTATGCCACATGGAATAAAAAATAGGTGTGACGTACAAACAATACAATAAAAATGAAACGAAGCCCAAGTTCAGGACAGTAAAAATTCTTGTGTGGTTTGTTTTGTCATTTTGTCTTGTAAAAAAATATGTCGTCCAAGTTAACAAGGTGACTTTTGTCAGGACAAAAGAAATGAATGGATTTGTTGTTTTGAAAAAAAAATTGTAATATAAGCCGTGTTTATCAAACAATATTTGGAGTAAAAATATAAAATGTCAACAAACATGAGTCGACTAAGAGAAGGAGGCGATGGAGGAGGCCGGTCGATAAAACCCCCGAGGAGTCATGGAGGAACCAACATGGCATATTTCAGTATGTTTTTACATCGATTTTTATTAAAAATGTTCATCGTAAAATGTTTGACATGAAATCTAATATTGACTACTATAAACCTTCAAGAGGTACCATAACCTTGGCATTTTGTCACGACACAAGCCATATTTATTGGTTGCACTATATATTTAATATTATTGGGAGGTGAAACAATTCAGATTGCAACCGATAAATCCCCGACACTCCTCAGCATCAATCTCTTGGCAAGATTCAAGATCATATCATGGCTTAACGATTTATAGCATATTTGGCGTATTGATTTAACACTGAAAAGGACATCTCGTTTTGTGTCTAAGGCCGGAAGAAGTTGTGTATTTTATTATCAGATGACTTTTAAACGTCTCCCATAAAGTGTAGCAGCAGGAGGCCGAGTAATGTTTTAAACGGCTTGTGTAACTAATCTTGTGTCTATGAGAATGAAATGTGCTATACAGAAAATCCGTTTTAACGATAATGACAGTCATTTAGGACTACTAGAAGAAAAAAACAAGGTTAATACTTTACAAATTGCGTTAGCAAAGGTCAAGATGGCATAATATTGCTGTGAGGCGAGTAAGATTGTGTTTAAAAAGGCATAAGGATATTTTGCTTTTTGATATAACTGTACTACTGTGGAATTTTATGAACTGGTGGGTTAATAAAAGGAGAATGACTAACGGAATTTAAAAAAAGATGTGCATTTTGAAGGAGGAGCACGCCTACTTTGGTTAAGTGCGTGCTATGATTAATTTGGTGTGTCTTCTTCGTCAAAGTGTTACTTTTATAAAGACAGGCTTAAGAGTGTTCATTGTTGGTAAATATAAACGGTTTACAAAGATTTGGCGTGTCAATTTATAATCGAAATGGTAAAAATCTCATTAAAGATGTAAGCTTGTATTGTACTCACCTTTAGCCTATTTAAGACAAGTATTTAAGGAAATATTGGGTTAGCGGGTTTTCCAAAATCCCCAAAATAAGATCCGAAGATAATTTTAAGAGTCTAGGAAAAAAAATGCATTGGATTAGCCTTCAATGAATACGTTGGGTGACATCATCCTTGCAAAAAGGAATCACGGAAAGTCATCTTTTGCACGAAATTCTAGCTAATTGCATGATATCACATTCTACAAATTATATTTGACGTTATAACACGACTGTTTTAAGGTTGACCACACAATGTCTTCCAGTAACCAATTTCCAAGATTTCCTGTCTTGGAGTTATTTACAAAATATAGCAACAAGCTATTCCCACTAAAACAAATAGGCTTGTCCTAATTATACTAATTTTGTGAGTCATAATTGTAGTCATCCACTAACGCTGTTTTTGTTTAGGAAAATCCATGCGTCTCATTAGGTATTCATACCTGAACAATTTACCAATTTCCTAGAAATATACTAGAAAAGTGATGTGATTTTATTCCTTTATTTGCTTAAATAACCGATTACCGGGACGCTGTGATTGATGAGCGTGCTGATAAGCTGATTTATCTCGTTACTTAAGAAACCCACTTGAAAATATATTCAATCCCTACATGACACCAGCTACTGCCTGAGTTTACTCTAAGAGCCGGTTATGCAGTTTACAGTTATTCAACAACTAAACCCAATAAAAGCATGTTTGCAACTATCTATTTCGTCACGAGTGTTTTGCACGCCTGCTCGCTTGAATAGTTATAAACAAGTTTTCTTATCGAAGAATCTTATCATCCAAATGCTCTTCGTACAGAGAAAAAACCACTCCGATAAATGCATGTTTTAAGCTACTGTGTAAGTCCGGCTTCGTTTGATGTGATTTGCCTACATTTTGACTTGATTGATAATATGAAACGATCATTAACAGAAATACAAAGTATTTTATACTGAATATATGTCATCCTGAATTTGCCATCGTTAACTGAAGATTATTTTTTTGTGTCGCTTAAAAATATCCACTTAAAAATGCTCACGGGTTAAAAGCTGATTTGACACATTTGACAGCACCGACAAGTATTTGCAAGGCTTTCTTTATAGGATTTGACGACATACACGGAAAATCGTGCTAACGTCAGCATTTGCCAAGTTGTTTTTCAAATATATCCTTAAAACATTCTTCAAAATAGAATTTCATACAGCGCGTTTCAAATGCTAAGGACTTTTTTCTCAAAGTTAGTGAGAATCACGACTGGAGGGATTTCAAAAGTGGGGTTCTCACCTAATCTTAAGCATTTTTACATAGAAAACTTGTTATAAAAAAGCTAAAGGGTGAAGTCTTTATATAAAAAGTCAATTTTCCATTAAAATCGCACGCTCTATCAGTAATTGAGAAAACGCCACGTAAATCTACACCCAATCACGGCGCCTCCTTATTAAAACCCCAAAGGTTCTCTTTTTTTTGCAATTAGCCAATAGGTGAAAATGTCATCTAGACAAGATCACAATTATGCAACATATTTTTCTAAAGCCGATGACAGGTCATCTTGAACATTGATATAAGAACACAAAATGACGTTGAATAATAGGGAAGCGTGAAAAATCGCTGGCTATCAAATTACCAAACAATACAGAATTGAATATAGACAGGGTTTCGATATCAAATTGACAATGGCACGGATTGTGTGCGCGCGACCTTGTCATAACCATTCACTGAGCGACTTAAGGACCCATTTCATTTGTCAAGAGCCAAATACAGCGGTCAATTAAAAAGATGGCAGGCGACCGTGTTATTAGAGCGTTCAGTATCTCATACTGTGGCTGTGTTTATAATTATATTGATACTTTTACGTGACCACACACATGCATTTATTAAATGGCGTTAAAGTGTGACCACATGATATTGGCGATTTTTATCGGGTATATTTAAAGTTTTGTTACATATTGGTCAACGTAAACTGCTGAGTCACGTTTTTCCCATTAAATTCTGTTTATTTCTTAGTTTTTTATGGCAAATACTCCATTTTAATGGAAGCACACCTGATATTAAATATATTTTGGCCAAGATTTAATCATGTTGGGTAATTCTTGGAAGTAGATATTAATTGGAATTTTGTCACGACAAAAACCAGCCGTATTTTGAGCTATTGCTTAATAACTTACATTGGTAGACAAATATCCCTGACAAGATTTCCCATGGCGCCCTTGTTGTGTAACACAGCGACAGGTGAATGATGACAAAGACAATGAAAATATACAGGTGAGAAGATAATGGAAGAATGCAAAAATATCTGCATGTTGCAGACTATAACAAGATTGTAAAAATTGTTTTGTGTGTGGTACATGGTTCATTCATAAAAAAGTACATTTCGAAAACGAGGATGTGTGCATTATTCATTGAGAAAAGACAGAGAGAGGGAGAAACCCATAAAAAAATATGACATGACTCAGGAGGAATAGTTTTAAGTACAATGGATAAAAATATTTGGGTGTCATTTCAAACTGTGTTTTAGAAAAAAAAACGAATGACGAAAGTTTTGTGCGTGCTTGGTATATGAATGGAAGGATGTTGTGCTAAGGTGGCAGCTTTCTCTTTCACAGTAAATAGAATTTGTTGAAATGTAAGACCTGGACGTGACATGATTGTTATTTTTTTGCAAAGATTAATGGGAATATAATATCAATTTTTGGGGAAGGTAGACCATTTATAAGAATATATGTGAAACTACGCCGACGTTTGATGATCATGGCCACCATGAGGAGATTATTATAGGAAAATTTATAAAAATAGAGAGTTTTTTGATGAAAGATTAAACTAGAATTCACGAAGTAATAATATTTGGTAGCATGACTCACGACTAATCAAAAAACGGCACCCAGCCGTAGTCACGTGAGCTAAAACAATATTGGAAAAAAAAAAGATGGGAGATCCACTGAGGTTTTAAAAATCGTGAGAAATCGTGGGCATGAAATTGGGCAGGATTGAGAAATAGTTTAAGTAGCTGTGTGACTTTGACGCCGGTGTATTTTCTAAATGACACTTTGTACGGCGATAGTAGCCTCAAATTGAATATTACAGTGCATTTGTTCGTATATTTTCTGCAATTTCACTTTCAATTCATTTCTGAATCTATTGAATTGGATGTAACCGTATTTTACTAGTAGCTGCCTAATTAGTACACCTGTCGCGTTTACCTATTACACTGACCTGAATTATACCACATAAATTACTTTTTTTATATATCACGTTCGCAAAACTTGAAGCAGGATACTGGCAGGTGATCTCGAAAAATGGTTAAGACTTTTGACTCTAGCAAGTCATACCAGTGCTCAGCTTGATGGAGCTGTTGAGCATCGTAAAAAAGGGTTGGCCGAGGAATTCAATTGATTTTCTACTGCTAAAAATTCCATGAGATTCTTTATGTAGGCATCGCAGAGCGATTGACTCTAGTTCTCATAAATCAGTTGACTGATAAGAGAATCGTCCCTTTTCTGATAGCGGTAGCACCAATATGGTAATTAGCCGCAAATTGTTTGAACTACAATACAAAAGTAATTGGAAAATATATTCAGTAGTGGATTCATACAAATACGGCGCTATAAAATTAACAACTGATTCATACTAAACAAATTAGTTTCTTTTTAATTGTTAGTGGTATGTGTGATTGTAAACAATCTTAAACACATATTTGTGACTCTCTCTTGGTACTCAGAAAAAGAAACTCAACACGCCTACAGCAATGAAAATGAGTATTGATATTTTAACTGTAGTTTACCAACTAAGTGGCATATTGATTGAATGTTCACGATGTCAAGCAAGTTCTACATATGAATCATGTCCACGAGTTAAATTTTTTTGCTTGTTTCGTTATGGCCATAATATGTAATATGCCTGTTTGTGTCTACCGCCAATTTCTGTTTGACTTTACCAGAGTGTAAAATACGTGATGGATCCTGATCAAGTTATAAATCACAAATTGGCTGGATAAAGTTGAACAAAACAGGAAAGTTCTTTTGTGGCAACTACCTAACACAAAAGTTGTTCGCAGACAATGATTTGTAGGTTAAGCTTACTATTCGTTGGCTTTAACAAAGTAAACATCAGCTAAATGTAAAATTGACGCAATTTTATTCTCCGGCGTTATAAATTACCATATAAAGTTAAATAATGCTTTGGGGTTACATTCAACAAACAGTATCGTATTGTAGGTTTTTAGTATTTGGTACCTTTATTCCATGACCTATAAAACTCAAGCCTTAAAGCATATTTTTTTATAATTGTAATTATCATATAATTACCCAATAGATGCTTCAACCGCCCAACAAATATATTCGTCATTTAGCTAGAAGCCAGCTGTAGCCTGCGTCAAACTCAATATTATTTTATGCCTTGGCCATTTTCAGTTCTGTCATGAATAAATCACATTTACACGGTTGTGAAATCTCATCTTCCTACTCAGAACGGTATGCCCTACGGCGGTTAATATTTTTTTATAGTAATTATATGTGTAATTACTCTCCTTTTAAAATATTTTAACTGTGAAGTAAATGTCAAAGATGTGGTTGTAATTGCGTTTTTAATATTAAAAAATATAATTTGAAATGGCAAATTCACGGTCCATTATACAACGAAAGACAAGTTGGCGAACACTAATGCATTGTTGACATAAGAGGAAAAATGAAATGTTCAAAAATCAGAATAATTATAGGGATTATCACAAAACATAAAAAATATTCAACATTGTCATTCAATTAACCATGTAAACAATCACGATGGGAGGTTATTTCATTCAAGACGTGAATTGAGAACAAGTTGGAAAGAAAATTACTATGGTGTGGTCTCCATTCTCTTGATAGTGATTGGAAACAAAATTGATACGATCGGTCAATCATGATTGTTCTCACTGATTTTTAGATTGTCAGGAGAGATTAAATAATCAAAGAATACGTTACGCAATAGAAACATACTACCAAAAAAGATTCTGAAGTGAAACAGGTGTTAGCAGTTGTCAAAAAGAATAGTAAGGATTTGCATAAGAGCTTGAAATATATGCATATATTGTCGGCAAAGTGTTTAATTATTCATTGAACAATAGATTATATCCTAATCAAGCAAATGACAGGATTTGCGTCAAAAATTATAATGAACGTGTTGATTAGTTATGGACAGGTATTTTCGTCGAGTCGAGGCCCATATTGGATTAGTTTTGTGCCAATTATAAGATTAAATATGGTAAGAACCACGAGCATCCTAATTGGATTATTCGCTTTAGCGCCGTATTTTATAGGTGTGTATTATACATCAAAAAAGTTACAAATTCAAGTTGTATATAAACATATCTTTATTGACAGCATATTCAGAGGCTTTGCGTGACAGTGCAATTCTTAAGAGTATGATACGACGAATGCATCTTCTTGAAAGAAGAGCTAAGGACCGCAGAGAAGAACTAAGTTCAATTGAATTGTCGCCACCAGGTCAAAATCCGCTTGCGTATTTACCCGATGAGAAAATGGGCAAGGCTAGATGGGAAGAGGTATTGGCCCTTGCGAGGAAGAAACGTCAAAATAAGAAAATTATGTGGCAGAAGACTTCATCAACAAATACTGTACGGCCGTTCTCCAAAACTGATACAAAATCTAGTGACAAACTTATTTTTAAGTTTCATGGATATAATGTCTACAAAACCGGGGAAGGGAAAAATATCAACTTCAGAATAGGCTTAGCAAAATAAAAGCCAAGAGAACAAAGTGTTCACAGTCTGAACAAAGATCTGTTGAAAAATGCCTTTCTAAAAGTGTTACTGAAAACCGCAAGGTGGCGTTGCTGTTCTTCTATAATTATTTTTGCTAGATGATCTTTGTGCAATCCAATTTCGCACGTGTTCGCGGTTTGCTGAATTAGTCTGAAATTGTTATTGTCGTGCATGAACCCTGATAAGCTGTGTCATTAATTTAGCTATTAAATAATTTCTTTAAGATTTGCTGTGTAGGTAGCGCTGTATAATTTCGCGACACAAAAATTACTGGTCTAAGGTTGTTACATAAATTACTTGTCAAATTATCAAAACAAAACGTGCTTCGCGCAGATTTTGGTAGTTGAGTAGAGTTTGTTACAAAACAGTAATTTAAATTAGCATACCTTCAATAGGTAGATTGCACCATGGCATGTTCAAGATTTTTCCCTAATTTGTACACTTCAGACAAAGTTATTTACGAGTGGTTAAATATTTTTCATACAAAATCTTACGAATGAATGAAATTAACTTTTTGTTGATAAATGGTAGCCTTACTAGGAGCCGCAATTTGTTTAAAAATCATTTGAGCCAATGGTACATATGCTTGTTTTAAGTTTGTTTGTATATTTGGTACAACAGTTAACTTAAATATACCATTTAATCTGTTACCATACCTGGAATCGTACAATCTTAGTATTAGAACTTGATTGAGATTACCATCAAAACCCATCCAAGTTCTTTTGTGCTTTTTGAGGGTATTGAACGCCACTTGCTACAATCTGTACAAGTAATTTATGACTCCTTGGTCTCACCACGTGTCAGCATTCTTCCCCTCTTGATAACACCCTCCCCCACAAATAATTTCATCGCTGCCATATTTATTTATCTAAACCAATCCTCACAATTATATAACAACTGCGACGACAAAAACCAGTATAGGATTTTAGCTTGTTATATTCCTCTTAAAATTTATTATCCTGTTTTTTGCTCGTCAGAACCGGAATACGGACATACGTGTCGCATCATTAAAGCCATATTAGGCCGTCCTCTACATAATTACAAGCTGTTACAGGAAGGACGAATTCTAGCAAACTTCCTTATCGATTTTATTTTCTTTCTCCCCCAATCCTGCATATTTGGCAATGAACTTGGCTTTGGTGCTCTTTTTTTTACACTAGACACCAAATTCTGTCTTCCGTGTAATTTATAAGATTATCTTTCTCCTAACTTTCTTTGGCTTTTAGAAAAGTTCAAGTCTCCAAGGAATTTTCTGTACTGATGACGGTATAGATCATGATAAGAGCTGTAACAATCTTCTGCCAAGAAGATAATCAGAGTGGAAACAAATAGTATATTATTATACGGGATCTCCAGAGGAAGATCATTCATCCGTCGAGGAGTATTTTCTTCTTCAAAAGTATCTTTCAAGATGCCTCCAATTCCGGTAAATCTTGCGGGTTCCATTTTATATAAGAGAGAAACCCATATTGAGTCTTATAAATCAAATAACGTGATGACACTCCAATGCACCCTACCAAATTATAAGGGATGTATTTTTGTCTGGAGTGCATCAAAATGATTTTTCTGTCAAGCCATTTATTACGGGGATAAAGTTGTGCAGTATTTGAGTGACTCTTTTTATAAACTGGACTTAGTTTCTTTTCATGGCCCTGCAATATACCGTATATATTTTATTATCTGCCCGGGTAAAAAAGTAGTTTTCAACTTGGGCTACAATCAAGGTAGATATTCTATCCGTGTTTAATACACGACCACTTTCGGGGCCATAAAATGTAATCAAAAAGCTCACAAAAGGGTGTCCATTTGCACTAAGAATGTCATAATCATGACTATGACTACACTCCAGTCGAAATGATTATGACCGTCATTAGACGACAATAAACCCTGAAAACTCTTTTATAACCTTCACTTTCCCGGATTTGATAGACCTGCCGTATTATTCTGCAAAGTTACCAAATGAAAAATCTTTCTCGTTACTTCCGGTTTCCTAATTACATCTTTTTTTCACAATATTACTTCTTCGACAGTTTAATCAAGTTTTTGTGGAGAAAGATATTACAAAAATTCAGTTCGTGATGAGTAAGTAATACGCCAGCTTTAGAAAATATCCTCTGCCAAAATTCTCTGACAAGAGTTTTCATCAATCTCTGCTGATTACATGCTTCAATTATGACCATACTCTTTTTTTCTTCTTTTCGGCGTGGCAGTCTTTCCAAGAAAACTCAAAATGCAGGTCTTTTTTTCTCTTCGTGTAATCTTGAAAAGTGACCAAAAAACTCCGTTTTTTTGTGTAATCATCGTCTAAAAGGGGAGAAAATTGTTTACTCGTCTTTTATCTTGTGGCAGGTTTCTTTACCTCACAAAGATCAAACATCTTGTGTAAATTATCGGCCACTGACTTCAAAGATGCTACCAAATTGTGCGTGCTCATTATCTCTCTGATGTTTTAATTAAGATTTTTTTTGGATGGAAAAAAGGGTTTGAACAAAGTTTAAAAACGCTGACTCAGATAATCGAAAATAGATAGAATTTCAAGTATGATAAGATATAATTTGTTAACTTTCCATCTTAACAATGTATCCTTGAAAACACTAACATTTTTAGGGTTTTATCATACAATAGAGTGACTTTTAGAATATTTTCTGTCGATCTCCCGCCGTGTTGCATCACCATAGTCACCTTTTTTTATCCCTGTCAATCTGTCACAAGAAACGAGTCATTTTTATCCAGCCTGGGAAAACGGTAGACTCTCTGGTGGCAAAACGCGTCTTGTTTCCCGTCAAAATCAGACAACATTTTCAAAGTAAAAAAACTGAAATTCCCACACACAATTGTGTCATCCGGCATAAAGTCTACGACAGGAACGGATATGAGCAAGCCACACAAGAAAAACGCTGCAACAGCATATGGCAAACTACTTAGGTAATCACTGGGTGGTTATTATAGAAGGGTAAAACACGCACTATTTTTCTTCATACGCAACTTGAAAGACTGGGGAAAGGAATATATGCTTACCTGAGCGGATCTAAGGTTTCTTTATCTTTTGATCCGTGAACAAGTCTTGGAGGGAAGACAAAAATCGTAAAAAAAGAGAATATTACGCGTATATATTAAAATAACGGCGTTGAGCTGCAGCAAAAATTTTCCGGGGAAAATGAGCCGTGCAATATATTTTTTTAGTGTAATTTCTCACGGGACTGTAAAATATGCAAATAATATGAAGAAGCAGTTAGAATCTGCTGGATCATTGAATATTAACAAATCTTTAGTGTTATTTCCTAACAAAAATATGCAGTGCAATGAAAAATGGAGGTAGAATTTTTTGGTGGATATATTCCATGACGATTGGTTTTATGAACTGCAATAAAAACAGTTAATGAACCTAGACGACGCCAGAGTGACGACGACAGGTAGCAATCCAACTGATCGGCTAATTTATCATTCATCAAAAAGCAAAATGCTGAGTTTTTTTTACTGAGTCATCGTCATTTTCGATTGGGAAGATGAATAAAAAAA
>JAAXOA010003278.1:0-11728 GCA_036561885.1 Salina celebensis
AAGCTAGTCTTCAAGTATCACAAAGCGGTGGCCCACAAGGTTCTCAAGGTGGGTTCCAAGTATCTCAAGGTGGGTTCCAAGGATCTCAAGGTGGGTTCCAAGGATCTCAAGGTGGGTTCCAAGGATCTCAAGGTGGGTTCCAAGGATCTCAAGGTGGGTTCCAGGGATCTCAGGGTGGGCTCCAAGGATCTCAAAGTGGGTTTCAAGGATCTCAAAGTGGGCTCCAAGGATCTCAAATTGGGTTACAAGGATCTCAAGGGGGGCAAGGATTTCAAGAAGGATGGGAACAAGGATTTCAAGAAGGTTATCAAAAAGGATCTCAAGATACGTTGCGAGGAGCTCAAAGTGGGCCCCAAGGATCACAAGGTGGGCCTTTTGGAACACAAGGAGGTGGCCCACAAGGATCTCAAAATGGAAGTCTGCAGGGATCTCAAGCTAGTCTTCAAGGATCACAAAGCCCATGCTCACAAGGACCTCAAGGTGGGTTCCAGGGATCTCAAGGTGGGCTTCAAGGATCTCAAAGTGGGTTCCAGGGATCTCAAGGTGGGCTCCAAGCATCTCAAAGTGGGTTTCAAGGATCTCAAAATGGGCTCCAAGCATCTCAAAGTGGGCTCCAAGCATCTCAAAGTGGGCTCCAAGCATCTCAAAGTGGGTTCCAAGCATCTCAAAGTGGGCTCCAAGCATCTCAAAGTGGGCTCCAAGCATCTCAAAGTGGGCTCCAAGCATCTCAAAGTGGGCTCCAAGGATCTCAAGGTGGTCTCCAAGGATCTCAAGGTGGGTTGCAAGGATCTCAAGGGGGCCAAGGATTTCAAGAAGGATGGGAACAAGGATTTCAAGAAGGTTTCCAGCAAGCATCTCAAAGTAGGTTGCAAGGAGCGCAAAGTGGGCTGCAAGGATCACAAGGAAGTGGTGTTGGAGACCAACCTTCGCGTTTGGAAAGTCAGGTTTTGCCTGGAGACGTTGCAAGTGCAGATGGGTTTGGCAAAAACGAAGATACGAACGGTCCAGTTTTGGGGACAGACAGCACTGGTTCTGTAGCACAAAGTGAAGCTGGAGCACCCGGTGAAGAAGATGAATGTCAAGAAGAGCAAGAGTCTGGAAGTAATAACCCAACTACGCAATCATCGAATTCTGAGCAACGTAGAGATACCGGCTGGCCTGAAACACTCGCCCAGCCGTCTGGCGAAGATCAGCAAACCGAGCGCCCACAGAGTGCTCCTCCTGGGGGATCTTATGAACCAGGCCAAGAAATTGAATTTTATGGTCGTCCTCAATCAGCAGGTGCATATACAGATTCTTCAGGACCACAGTATGATTCTCAACTAGATACAATTGCTGGAGCTCTTGTAAATCCCTTACCCTTTGCCCAGCCTTCGCAATTATCCGCTCCGAACGACAGTAACGAACCTGGAAGTACACAATCAGGTGCTGCATTTAGCTGTCCATGTCCTGGTACTGTCCACACCCTGGTGCCATGTGGTGCTCAACAATCTGGTACTGCAGTTGGTGGCCCGGGCGGCGCTCCCCAAGCAGGATGCCCATGCCCTCCAGGTTGTTATTATATAGCAGTACCCTGTTGTCCATGTCAAGGAGGAAAAACTGCCGATGAATCGCAACAAGCTGAAGGTAGCAGACCGCAACAGGTCGACAGTTCAACTGCAACAGAAATCACTGGCGATGCTTGCAGTGTAGCCCAAGCTGAATCTAGTCCTGCTGAAGAGGAAGAGGTATGCGGAATAGAACCATTTGAAGGTCCATACTGTGAATCAAAGCAAGGAAAAAGTTCAATTGATGCAACTGCAGCCCAAACGGCCCCCGATGAAGTCGAAAGTGCCGTCGCCGCAGACGTCCAAGGGGAAAATGCTGAGGAACAGCCAGAAGAACAGTGTGAAGACACCATAATTGAAGTGACGGCCGATGCATCTGAAGCCTTTTTAGAAGGTGATCAACCGGACGCTCCAGTACAAAGGGGAAAATGCTGAGGAACAGCCAGAAGAACAGTGTGAAGACACCATAATTGAAGTGACGGCCGATGCATCTGAAGCCTTTTTAGAAGGTGATCAACCGGACGCTCCCGTACAAGAAGTATTCCGAGGAACTGATGACGTGAATCCTTCTAAAAGCGAACTGTACCCAGATGTAACACAAGAGGAAAAGCGAGTAAGCGCAGTTGGTTCACCATTTTATCAAGTTGAATCTAGTCCACCAAGCGAAATTATTGCCCAATCTGCGGAGGGAATGGCAGGGGTTGGCTTTGAAGAATCTACACAAGGTTCCATCTTACGCTAGTGCAAGCAGTTCGAAAACAGGAGGCGAGCAGGTACTTGCGGCGGAAAGTAGTCCAAAAGCTGGAGCCGATGAGGTCCTTGCGTCCGCAACTAGTTCAACAGCTGCAGTCGATCAGGTACTTGCGTCCGCAACTAGTTCAAAAGCTGAAGCCAATCAGGTACTTGCGCCCGTAAATAGTTCAAAAGCTGAAGCCGAGCAGGTACCTGCGCCCGTAATTAGTTCAAAAACTGTAGCCGATCCGGTACCTGCGCCCGTAATTAGTTCAAAAGCTCCTGCCGACAATGCAGTTGAGCCTAGTTCAAACGCTGGAATGCAGCCAGCATCAGCATTTATGGTTAAAAATTCCGAGTCTATTCGTGAGGTAATTATGATGCTTTCTCCTGTCAAAAACATAATTTTTAACAAATTCTAAAATGTCTTGTATTCGGGTTCTAGCTTATGACTGGTGGGGACCAGAAAATGCTTACTTATGGGATTTCTCTAGTTGTTGGAGTCGTTGTTGGATACTCCTTCAGGGCAAATATGCCCCCGGACATGGATCTGATGGATCTCGCAGAGGAGCTCACTACTTTCTTTGATAAGGTATTTAATGGACCCAAAGGTTGCGGCTGCCAATGTTGTGAGAATGTGGCTAAAGCTGTACGGGATATTGCACGTATGAAAATGCCGATGAGCCTTTGTTGAACATTTAAAGGAAACTGAATAAAGCTCGTACCGTGTCCAAATCAATGTTCTGACTTCTGACTCCACGTCCGATTTTTTGCATGGTTTATTCAATACTTTTTGAATTAATATTCTATTACGTAACAAGTTCTTGGAAGCGCTAACATAAAAGTAGTAAAGTTTCGTAATTCAATGAAGAGTTGAGGTAATTTTTGCACGTCCTATTTATCGTATGTGCTGTATGAAAATCATTCGTTCTCCACATTCACTGGGTGAGGTTCCATACTAACGAAGGTTTCCAAATTTTCAAACTAGAAACTTCCACGGGAGAACATTTCACACTTGAAACGACAGATACTACGACAGATACGTGAAACAAACTGCGCTAGAGATCCTTGCATTCACATGTCACGATTTCTGAAGGAATATCGGGGTATTATGCGACTAAATCATATAACTTGCAGCCAGTCCTAGCTCGCCACTTTTGACTTTTAAAACACGTCGGAGAGGAAATCTACACGCAACTGAAAAAACTGACATAGGAAGATCAGTCACTGAATGCACAACCTCTTATGAATATTATTTAGCATGAATGTCAGGTGCTCATTTGTAACCGACACGTGCATTTTTATTGGATATGTTTTGTATGGAAAACGGGCGTTAGAATCGATGTTAAAAATAATATTTTTGACACGAGGAATGCACTTATTTATGCTTCATTATGTAATGTTGTCTTTGTTTTTGTATGCGAAGTTGTCTTTGCGGGGTAAATCAACTTTTATCATAAAAGCAAAAAAGCAGTCGTGAGACACTTTTAACGAACTTGTTTTCCACGTGTGTGGATCGAAATGCGACATCAGGTTACCCAGACTAGTTATCAATATGCGTAAAAAGAGGAAACTCCCAAACATTGTTATTGACTTCTATTCCTAGAAATTACGTTGCAAAACTGCAACCGCATAGATTCTGTACCATCATTCATGACTGGTCAATTCTAAGAATTCAGCGATTATCCAGTGAATACTAAATCAAAGCTTTGTTCTTTCTATGACACTTTTAATACCAAGCGCATCTAATTGCCAAATCGTTATAAAGGATTTATATTGTAAAAAGAGAATCATAACCCACATATACCACCACACACCACACAAAATTTATCAAATCTTTGATTATTGCCTTTAACTATAAAAACCATTACCAATCATGCATCGGAAAAAACTGGATCTTACTAATCTGAAAGTGGTATTCCCAAAAACAATTTTGATCTCATTCTTATGTGTAGGTCTTCACGGGTTTTCTTTTTTGATTCAGTTCTTTCCCCTCGACTTGTCTATTTTTGTACGTCATCAAAATCCTCATCACCATAAAAATGTCTTGCATCCCCAAAATACCCAATCAAGAAGCAATCCGACGATTGAAGATCTTGTCTTCTTGCACGTGTAATTGTGACCACTGACTTTCATGTTGTTTTTTTTCTGCAAATTTGCATCCAAACCAGTTTTTACATTAAAAGCTTTGCACAAAAAAGTGCTCATGTATTGTCACTAAAGAGTTCGACTATCAACCGTTTTTTTCTCTCCTTACGTCATTGTAGCAAGTAACTAAGAAGGCTTACGGATGAAAAGAGGTACTGCAAATGCTAATATGTTATCTCTAATCACATTCATAATGGATTGGCTGCAGAAAAATTTGAAATAAGAGAGTACCCGGTGTACCCACGCGAAATCATTCAAAACCATCTTTCGTATAAAATCATGGGTCAGTGTCAGAGTTGGTATCATTTTGATATTTGCAATCGTTGTTGAACAACACATTTGTTTTGACTTGTGAAGTTTTTGTTTCAAAGAGTTAATCATGTCCAAGTTTTGCATTTTGCTTCTCGTCGTCACCTTTGTTGCTTTCACCTTAGCGGTGCCGCAATACTATGGAGGTAGAGGTGGCTACGGCGGTGGTGGATTCAACAGAGGCTATGGAGGGGGATTTGGTGGAGGCCGTCGTGGTTTTGGTGGATACAACAGAGGAGGTTATGGAGGAGGTTATAATAGAGGATATGGACGGAGGATATAACCAAGGGGGCTATGGGAGACCAGGGTATTATCCAGGAGGTGGAGCATCCAGCAGTGCTGCTGCGGCTGCAGCAGGTGGTGGTAAGAGAAGCAGATACAAAAAAAATTAAAATTGATGTCTTGCTTATCCGAACACATATTAAGTTACTAATTTTGCTTGATTTTTTAATAGGAGCATCTTCCGCAGCTGCAAGTGCATCCTTCTCAGGAAATGGTTTATTTGGAAGCGGTCTCTCTGCATCGGCAGCTGCTGCAGCAGCAGGATCTGGTTGATTGACAAGTCATTAGTATTTAACGGAGACATGTTACCTAAACTGATTTCCACTGTAAATTAATGAGCGTTTAATAGTAATTAAGAGTTTTACTAATTTTCTACATTCTCCTCAGTGATCTCGTTGAGAGTTAGTAAAACTAAAATCGCAAGTGACACGCAATAAAACTACTGAATTACAAAGAAACCAAAGTGTAAAAGTCGGATGTTTTATTTCCATGAAATATTTACGTACATTGTCAGAACGAGAAAATCGATCATGTACATATTCAGTACGATATCTTCATAAACTTCTGACTTCATATATTTGTTTCCTTACTCCAATAAATTAAATATTTGATTTAATCATCTTTCAAGCACTTTGATAAAAGTCTCGCGAGGTATTTCTATTCTGCCGAACATTTTCATTCGTTTCTTTCCCTCAGCTTGTCTTTTCAAAAGTTTATCTCTTCTCGTTCTGTCCCCTCCGTACTGTTTACAAAATCAGCAATAATTTTATATTGTATCAAATCAATCACTATTTCAATTCAACTCTTGAATCAATGGTTCGTTTAGAAATTCATACCAATTTTGCAGCAACATCTTTTCGTAGTGCTTTTATGTCTTCTCTGGCTACGACTTTCCCTCCTAAGGCAGCCTGTACTGAAACCTGTGAAAAAACTAATTATGTGATACTTTCTCTTCCTGATTCTGGACTTTTACCCAAAGTTACAGTAACTTACAACAAATTGATGCCGAGGAATTGTATCCCGTAGTCTCACGCATATCGCTTTGCCCCGTTCTTTAGCCTTTGTTACGTGTACAATTGTTGTCATCTCCTCCAACAGGTCCCCGTTTAACAAAATATTTAGCTGCAATCCAAAATGGCACATACATTAAATTGAATCTATACATTATAGGTAAAATTAAAACTAAATAAATTACTTTTAGTTAAATGGTAATACCTTCACTAAATTTGATTGTTCAAAACCAAGCTCTTCATAATCAAAAGACGCATACCCTGACGTCATCGCCTTTAGCTTGTCGAAAAAGTCTACTACAATTTCATTCAAAGGTAGTTTGAAAGTCATGAGGACCCTTTCCCCGTCCAAGTTCCGACAGTCTTTTTGTTCACCACGTCGGTCCATACACAAACTCATAATATCACCCATGAACATATCTGCAAACAAATTTTAATTTCGGGTTTGATAAAACAGACAGACATTCAGTTAAATACAAGAGTTTGTCATTATAAATGCTTTTTACCTGGTGTTATAATAGTTCCGAGTACAAATGGTTCATACATTTCTTCGATAATTTGTACATCGGGTAGACTAGACGGGTTATTAATTGTTACTTCATTCGCCTCCATAAGCTTTAATATTCTTTTGTCCTTTAATTTTAACTTTGATTGGGACATTCGGCGCAGTCAATACAACTTGAGCTCCATACTCCTGTTCCAAACGCTGATTGAACACGTCCATATGAAGTACTCCCAAAAAGCCAAGTCTCCAACCGTTTCCTAATGCAGCACTGAACCAAAACGTTTACAGGAATACGTAAAAATGGAAATCACAGTAACCTGCATCATAAACATTAACAATACTCACCTAGTTTCTATTTTGCTTTCCACACTGGAATCATTTAGCAATAGTTTCTCTAATGCACTTCTCAGCATAGTGTGCTCTGACTGATCCATAGGATAAACTCCAGCGTACACCATCGGTTTAGCTTTCTGAAATCCTGGCAAGGGCTCCACTGGCGCGTTCGTAGCGTGAACAGTGCCTCCAATAGTTGCTTCTTTTATAGTTCTCATATTACAGTAGAGATAACCTACTTGACCAGCATATCTGCAAAACAACACAATACAAGTCAGTTAATCCGACACTTATTGAAACAAATATAAATCATAAGTTTAAATCTTACAGCGTCCTTAGTGGCGTCGTATCTGGATACAGTATCCCTATTTCTTTAGTTTCATACGACTTCCCAGATTGAGCTACGGTAATGTTCTGCCCCAATTTTAAATGTCCATCGACCACAGCTACAAGTAAAGCTACACCTCTGTACTTGTCGTACCACGAGTCAAAAATTAACGCCTTTGCTGGTAAATTTCTATCTCCAGTAGGGGCTGGTACTTGGTTGACTACGGCTTCCAACACGTCCTCAATCCCGATTCCCATCTTAGCAGAAATTTTCAAAACTGAATCTTTCGGAATTTCAAACAGGCTGTGTAGCTGCTCGAGAACAACTTCTGGACGAGCGTGCTTCAGATCAATTTTATTCAGAACTGGAATGATCACAAGATTTCTGGAAAACGCAAGGTAAAAGTTGGCCACTGTTTGAGCTTGAACACCTTGATTGGCATCGACTATTAGGATAACGCCATGACAGGCTGATAAGGATCGGGACACTTCATATGAAAAGTCCACATGGCCTGGAGTATCGATAAGATTTAAAAGGTAGCTTTCTCCATTCTTAGCTTGATAAACCATCGAAGCTGACTGAGCTTTTACTGTTATTCCCCGCTCTCGTTCAACCTGCAACTTGTCCAGGATCTGTTTGTTATCTGACGACTTTTTAATAGTCCCTTTGCAAAAGGAGTGAAAACAATCCAAAAGATTAGCTTTTCATCAAAATCCTTTAAGTTGAAGCAATTCCTCTAACGGTTACCTGTGTATTCCAACAAACGGTCTGCCAGCGTGCATCTTTCCATGATCGATATGGGCAATTATACTAAAGTTCCTTATTGTATCCGGAGGAAATTCTGCTGTGTTTATCGGAAACTCAGGAGATGCATCACTTTCCTTGCTGAAACATCGCTTTGAAACGTTGCTATTGCAGGAGCAACAACGTTTCCAGTCAAACTTAAATGCAGTGGATATGAGTCTTGGTTTAAATGGAATAAAACTAGGCACCTTAACTAATACTTTAAAGGATTGACATCCTTTTCTGGAAATCATTTTGAAGTTAGCCCATCCGGCAAGCTGAAATCATGTGTTTGTGCCATAACAAGAAATCATCTGTTTGCACCTTCAAAGCACGTTGCACGCACTGCGCCTGTATGCTTTGTTTCGTTTTGCAACCTGCAAACAATGGGGATGTAAACATTCGAATATTGACTGACAAATAAAGTTCCAAGAAAATAACTGAATGTTTTTAATTATAAAGTCAACAACATTTTCGCGGTACTTTTTCGAATGCGTGTATTTATTCGTAAACTATAACAAATCAGTAAACAAGAACGTATAAAGATGTTGTCACAAATTAGACATTTAATAGATTGCTGCGAGTTTGACTTTTTCGAAGGAACTAATTTCGACGATGACGATAAAAGCTAAACTAGATCTGCACTACAAGATAGTTCTGTACATTTTACAAGATCCTTTTCTTGACAGTTGAGTTCTTAGCAAAAGTACAAGCTTACAAAATGATTCTTAAAGACTACAATTAGTATTTACAAACTTTCTTTGACGTGTTTTTGATTGTTTAGATTTCGTCATTTGTTTGATCGTTTCAAAATCCAGGAGCAGCGAGAGCACCGTCAGTAGAACCGTATTGCATCGTAAGTGTGATTGATTTGTTGATTGTTTTGACTTTAAAAGCGAAGATCGGTGTTTGTTTTTCGTCCGGGATTCACAGAATGGTCATCCAATTTAGTTAATTACTGGTATACAGTTAATTTTGTTTTCTCTGTAGGCTCTATATAGATTTTTATTTTCAAACATGTTCCCTGCAAATCGAAACAGACTTTTTTGGGAAATAGCTGCGACTGACTAATGAGACGATGTACAAAGAATTAGTATTTCTATTTCTGGACTAAACTGAAAACGTTTAACTAGCTTGTCAATTAAGTTGCGGAACGAGTTATTCTCGTGATATTGTAATCTGTCACTATTTACACTCCCTGTAATAAACACTATACACACAAGAATTGGTGGAAGACCATTGTTTTGTAATTTCCAATTAATTGTTTTCATTCTCAGCCAAAAACTTCCTGGGAGGCGTATGTAACATAAAGGAAGCCGTCTTCATCTCGATAATCCCTGTAAATCTGGGACAACGGCCGGGAGAGTGAAGCCAAATTCCGATTGGAGACAAGGAGGTAAAGCGCTTGTTGCGAATTGAGCTGAAGGCGATTTCTATTTTTAAACAAAGAAAACAAACAAAACTAATCATATAATATGGTCTAAATGGGTACAAACAATGCCTCAGGTAATGTAAATCCGATTTCAGAAAATGAATATGGCATGTCAAAGTTCATACCTGACGATTGTTATAAACTGCGACATAGTTATTTCTTCTGGAACTAAAAATTTAGTATTTATCCAAGCTTGGCAACTGAGTTTCCTTATGATATCGCTCCACTATGACCTGTTGAATACAAAGTATATGTTTATACATACAAGGTAGCACTTTTTGTAACGATTCATATATTGTTTTTCACTTACTGGAACCTTTGCTGGAAACTTTACTCTGATAGTGGCAACTTCCTCTTTCCTCGTGGCTAAAATTATTAAAACTTAATGTAAAGACTCAATAGATATGTATTGATTAATCTTCTTAGTGGTGCTTACCCAACGGTTTTTTCTGCTTGAAAGACAAATTCTGCGGTCTTTTCGCATGAATTGAAGTTGTAACGTTGTCATTATTATCTGGAATTTGTGTCCCCGGCATGATGAAATTTTCAGGGCTTGCCAGGTCTAGGTCTAACTTGGAGCCTAGCTTCTTATGCCTGGCTACTACGATTTGAATAAACGGTACCAGCGTAACTTTTCCCAAAACGATGACAGCTTTCACTAATCCTTCACATTCCAATTCTTTTGAATCGTCAACTCCTGGAAAATTTTTAAAGATTTAAATGAACGCATCAAAACGATCTAAATCTAATGAACTGTGGGCACGCCTTACATATGAACAGCGTGTGCTAATGAAAAGCCAAAATTCTCTAAACACTATATCCGTAATCCCTACCTCAACTTGATAAACTGGTTATACTGAAGGTTAATACCAAAATGCTAGTTAAAACAGTATAAAATGTACAAACTCTAAAAATAATGTGTGTATCACTCAATCCATATCAATGACGAAAACCTCTTTATAGCTTTCTTTCTTCCAGTCATGTGAAGACCCATAAAGTCTTTATCATAGATACATCACCACCTCTCCTTGCACCCCCTTATCTTTTTTGTCTTATCTTTCCCTATTGGCTGTTGTACACAAAGCTCAATCAAAAATAGACCTACTGTCGAGCACAAATCATTTTGCGTATTAAGATTTACACGAGTGTCTTCAAGATATTAACTTTAACTTACATGTTAATCCAGCTCTACTGGAGGAAAGTGACACAAACACAGTTAATCCGGTTAATCCAACAAGATTTTTCTTTATAAAAAAGTTAACTTGTGCGTAGTGAGCGCAAATGTCGGATGTATGAATTCCTAAGATTTGGCTATGTATACTGGTTGTGCTTCGTATGCAAATTTTATTCAAACAAAATGATAGAGTTGGTAACTTAATATTGCTAATGACGAGAACAAACAGACTGATCTAAAGTCAGTTCTTTGCTCATGATTATTAGGAGAGAATGAAAAAAGCAAACCAGATGCTGGGAGGATGGTCAACTATAAGACTGGAGAATGGAAATCCAGTTACTGGTATTATATAAAAAGCTAAGAAGGAATATCGTGTTTTTAGGTACATCCCTCAAACACTTGGTTATCAAGGTACAGAACAGACTCTGGCTTCAGAAAGAAAAAAAAACATGTTCGGTAAGAACACTTTGTTGCTGACTTGCTGACCAAGAGATCACGCCTTCTTATAAAAGACAAGAACATAATACTCAGTTTTTTTACCTGAGCTTGATAAGAAAAAAAATAAACAAGTATGGTAAAATAAGCCACATAAGTGTGACTTGTTTAGGATGCGGTTTTGTGTATAGAAATAATATGTGCTCATGCAAAACCTTTTCAGTTTGTTTCTCATCGGAAGCTTTTTGCACAAATATCAAGTTTAAAAATTTAGCAGAGAAGGAATGTTTGCATCCTGTGAGTTATGTCAGACAGCAAGATTATGTTGCTCGGTTGAGTTTTGATTGGCTGGTTTTGCATGTGCAAAAAAAGAAAGAACTTGCACGGGTTCTACATAAAATTAGCATGAAAAATCTTAATCCGCTTGACAAAGTTCATTCGACTTTATGTTCTAGTTTTCAAATTTATATAAGAATATTTAAGAGTTGGCTATTGGGTGTCAAATTTGATGGGTTGATGTGTGTATATCTATTTCGGATGCTTTGTCATCTTAAATCATGAGTGCATGTAGTAACAGTTAATTTGCATTTGCAAAATCAAAATAAATACTTACCGGTTTCTACCACTTTATGATTTTGCAATGGACGATTTTCGGCTTGATTGGCCTCTGAGCTGACTTGTTCAGTAGCTTTTCTTTATCAAATTTGCAA
>JAAXOA010003279.1:0-11727 GCA_036561885.1 Salina celebensis
ATTAAAAATTCATGTTTTAACGCTAATCAGCTTGAGTCTCATCAAAATATTGATTACTTAACGTTTCTAGTGATGTTCTAACTCATTTAGCAGACGTAAAGTGTTGTTTTCCTAACCGCGTAGGAACTCGATTTAATAAATTCAGACGCCACTATTTAGTTCTAAAGGGATTGTTGGACTTTTGGACACTTTTGTGGGAAATACTGTTTTCCCGGACAGTGTCCAAAAGTAGAGGTGTCCGTCCTTTAATGTTTCCTGGTTGGCGCTTTTATTGTAGGATTGCTTTTTTGCTCTCGGTCAGGCCTGGTTGCACTTCTCAAATCATGCCAGTTGATAAGTATAGACATATGGAGGAAAGCACCCCGCTAATTATACAAGATTTTTTAAAATGTGTAAACAGTAAATTTGGTTCATCGTGATACAGTGTTGATACCTTTGTAATGGGTTCAATTTCAATAAAACTGTGGACATCAGTTAACTGTGAAAACAATTATTCTAACTTTTAACTATCAATGTAAACAATGAATGGCAGCGTATACCGAAAATATTGAACATTTATTATTATCAAACAAAAATATTTTATCATGTTACTCGAGTATGTTAACCACACCTTCCTTCATTTCCCCTAGAATACATGCAAACCTTTACCGCTTTGTATCTTGTAAAAACTTCAAATTAGTTAGATTCGTCAAATCAATAAACAAATTAGGAAGGGCAAGGATACATGTTCGGAATGACTGAACTCCACATAAAACCTCCTCCCCGTTTTTTCTTTTACAGAGTAGTCCCCCTCCAAGCTCTCGATCACATGAAGATCCTCCTGAGTATACCTCGCTTCCACAAAGTACATTGTTGTCCAATTTTTGTTTGTTTGAACTGTCCAGTCTATCCATCCGCTTTTGACATTCTGCTTTCGGAACTATTCTGTAATCCCGGACTCTTAAATTCTCATAATATTTATTTTCTAATGGGAACGAGACCTCCATACCGTTAGAAAAGGCTTCATTTGCAGTAGGCAATTTCGGAAAATTTACTTTGTAAGGAACTGGCTTTGAAAGCGTGAGCACAGCGAGGTCAAAATGGTAATAGTTTTCTCGAACAATTACAACTCCATTTGTTCCCGGACCACTTCCTCCTGCTTTCCCTTTTCTCTTAAATCCCTCCATAACGTGTACAGACCTCACAGCATAAGTATCAGCAGGTTCCTCAGAAAATGTGTCCACGTTAAAACCCACCGTTAGTTGTTTAGGGTCAGGAACCTTTCCAGGATCTGCGACACAATGGGCGGCAGTAACGACTGTATCACTGCTTATCAATGTTCCCCCACATTTTAACCCTGATTTGGACGTCAAATGGACTTGGTGCAGATAATTCGCCGCTTTCACATTTTTGCCGTACAAATAAGGCCGATAAAGGGTGCCTTTAGCTTGACGTGTCGTTCCAGTTTTCTCCTGAATCCATTTGCGGAAATGGCTGACTTCCGCATACGTATTTGGATAGCAAGTGTCTGCATCGGGCTTCTTTGCACAGTTCGGATTCACGTCTACTTTAAAAGATGCTACCCAGCATAAAACAGGATGTCCGGAAGGACCACGACAGACTAAACCTCCTCCGGAATCCCCTTCGCCAACAGTTCCAAAATACTTACCATCCATAACTCCCCCAATGCACAACATTTGGTCATTGTAATCGCCATATTGTCCTAAGAGACTACCTCTGGTACCGTAGCAATCTTGGTCTGTTCTCAAGTGTAGCTCAAACTTTTGTAAATGTGGTGATGTCTTTTTTGTGTCTGTCGTCCCCCAACCCATTCCTACCGCCTTATCCGCATGCTCCAAAGGTTGAAAATTTTCAGGTGCTAATTCTAGAGCGTTAACCTTCCCCGGCCCGTTGAGGTCCAACTTTCTCTTGAGTTTTAGTAATGCCACGTCATTGATAAGGTCCTTTGCGGTCGGAGAATTTCTATTTTCATGCAATTGGCTGTAATTTTCATGCACAATTATTTCCTCGACCTCATAAACAAATTCAGTCTCCGTTTTGAATATATCCGCGATATTTGTTCCGACCGTTACTGTAACTGTTGATGCGGCGTGGGCAACTCCAACTCCCTTTAGAACTACGCAGTGAGCAGCCGTTATAATGTACTCCTCGTTATATATGGTGCCTCCACACCCGCCTACTCCCCCTAGCAGAACCTGATGTGGAAACTCTTGGGGCTCTGCACCCATAGCAGCCCACAACTGGAATTCTTCCGCGCCGCGGGGACAGCACATGGAAAATACCCCTTGGGACTTCCCTGCAATACTACAATTTTCCCGGATTAGCTCCTCGTAGATTAGTTTCTTGTTGTCAAAGTGGCGAACTCTCAGTTCGGAACACCGATCCATCTGAGAATTACAGCCGTCCGTCACGCGGCAGGAATCTCGTGTTTTTATCAGATTCTTTACTACAAAAACAATCAAGGGAATCAACATTAATGCAAATACTTTTTTTAAAAGGTAACGTTTAACTTACGTTGATCGGAACCAGATTTGCAGCACATAGTCAGGAATTTGTTCTTTACAAACTCCTCTTTGTACGCTTTCTCGAAACCATTTTGACAGTCTCCAATCTTCCAATCACAGTCTTGACAGTAAGCCACTCTAAAGTAAACTATAAAAAGGTTTAGTACGATGAATAGATCTTGGTACACCCCCATATTTAACTTGCTTAGAACTTGACTGAATGTTGCTGAGAAAGAATCTTCCAGCAAACTGGTAAACTTGCATCGTAAATCCCAGCTTTTATTCTTAGATTGTGAACCCGGAAGAGGTGTAATATCAACAAGTATTTCTAAAGAATAATCTAGTATATCTAGTATAAGTTTTAAATACGGACAGGTACTGAAGGTCAACTCATTATATTATTTTAATAGCACATAAACTTGAGCAATTTTGAGGACTCAGGAACCTGACATGGTGATACTCCTAGAAAATAATACGGATAAAATTATTTTTCAAAATCAACTAGGTCAGTTGGAGAAGCCAATTAAAAACCATGTTTATTCATTTAATGGCATTTGAAGTTTTTTGTGCACATATATATTCTTAAGTTTGAGTTGAGTTATCTCTCAAAGCAGGCTCAATTTAATCCACAAAGCTTTCCCCCTCCAGGTTGTTTGCAAAATTGTATAAGATGATTTTAATTGCCCGTCAGGCATCGTATAACCCAAACTTGTTATTTTTTACCTAATAATATGGACATGGCTTCTAGTTTTTATGAGAGGGGAAGACGATAGGGCAAAGAAGATAACAAGCCCTATTTTGCAACGAATTTCTGAATTTTATTATGCACCTTTTTGCATGATATTATAAAACAAAGTAATCGATTAATGAAGGTGATTTAGCTTGAGCTTACAACACTATTAATGAAGCGGCGGAGCTGTAGTGTGACGGAAAGTGACAGGAGTGAAGCGGTGTTCTGTATATACGGAAATAACATTTGAGTGGTGTCTGGAGTTCTTCAATGAAAGACGAGCTATGTCTAAGCTATTGGGTTGGTGAGAACTATTTATGGTGCGTTCGGAATAGTATTTCATAGTGAAATGCTGCAAATAATTGTTGTTAAATGCAAAGATGTTAGATAATATAAATATACAATGCAAATATTCAACGCATAAAGATATCCATAGATCCCCATTAAAAATTCCTACATAAAGGCCCACTCTTCGAGGCCGTCCTAAGACCAATGTTCATACGAATAATTATGTAGTTGTTCCTAGATGCCCCAAAGCGTACTGTGCCCACTTCCTGGTTTGTAAATATGAAACAACCAACTCGATATCACTAACAGGTATTTTCCTACTGAACAATACAATAATCGGGCATTTATAGTCGTTCTTGTATCAGCTCATCGTAAGTTTAGTCCGATTATTTTTTATGTGACGTGCATGAGAAAACTTTCATGGAATATATCGGAGGAAGGCACCAAATTTTCCAAATAAGCAGCGAACAAAGTCAACTCCCGGAGTGCATGTTTTAACCTGAAACAAGGTTTTAAAAATGTACTTAAAACTTTTTATGTCTGCAGCATACGAAAAATTTCATTTATACCTCGCATAAAAATAATAAAATTACCCGTCGGTTAACTTTTTCATGAAACAAAACTTCACGTAGTGTTGGATAACAAGCAAAATAAAGACACATTAATTTCCTGGATGATACGTATATAAAAAGAACTGTCCTTCTCTTAAGTTATTTAGTAGCTCTCAGTGATACGAGATACATCGTTCCCAACACGCAATGGAGTTGTTCAAATTAGTCTGCGTTGCAGTTGCAACGGTCTTCTATTTTACTGACCCGATTAAAGCAGGATGTGGACCTCTTGTGAATGAAGATGCTTGCCCGAAATCCCACAGGATGGAAGCCGCTTTGGAAGTTCAGGGAAAGAAACAAACCAGACATTGCTGCGATGTGGAGGAGCACTGTAAGAAATTAAACTCTTAATCCTAATAAGCGTGGATTTTTGCATACATTTATTTGTTTATTTCCATAGACAAAGAGATTCAGAGGCAAAAGAGCAAACCCTGCTATACAGTTGCATGTGGAGATTCTTCCTAGACATGCGCAATCCGTTACGTGAACAAAAAGAAAATGGTTTTCAAGGAAATTATACGGGAGCCTTGTGCAAATGGGAAAACCAGTTTACTCTGCTGTCGAGAAGATTCCTCCGAATATTCCCTGTCTGGTTTGATAGCCGCTGAACCCAACGAATTTCCACATCAGGTTAGGGTACCCGGTTGCGGGGGAACGATTTACAACGAGAAATACATTATAACAGCGGCCCACTGTGTTGTCAGTGAAGAAACTGGAGACCTTCTGGACGCCAGCAAATTCAAAGTTCTTGTTGGGACTAGCATTGGAAATATTGACCCAAAGACGTCCGAATTTGGCTATCAAGTTGAAAAATTTATTGTTCACAAGGAATACAGCAAATGGAATGAAAATCCAGAAAATGAGTTGAAATTGGGAAAGAATAAACGCTACGTCAACGATATAGCTTTGCTAAAACTGGAAAAGGAATTAGACTTGACCAGTTCAAATAATGCTAAAGCTTTGGAGATAGCCCCACAAGACTTTGATCCTTTTGAGTATTCTGATAAGGCTGTTATCATGGGCTGGGGAGATAACGGCGTTACAGTTGACGGAACAGGGTATCTCTCCAAGGCCAACATTCTCCTAAGAAAGGATGAAATTTGCTATGGTTCCAAAGCTAGTTTATGGAACTACGGGAATGTTACGGATAAGCTGTTATGTCTCGGAGGAATTATTGACGGTACTTATAGCATGATGTCGGGAAGTGGGGACTCTGGAGGACCTGCGGTTTGCCGAAATTCCCAAGGTCACCCTGTTTTATGCGGGATAAGTTCTTTTAAGGCGGGAAACTCAACACTTTGTAAGAAGGATAATTCTGAGGAGAATTGTATTCCAAGTACATTCGTTCAAGTTTCACACTTTTTCAAATGGATTCAGGAGAATACAAATACGGACTCCCAAGATCCAAGCACCTTATACAGACCTTATCTATACGGTGAGGAACTACCTAAAGACAAGTACGATCACCAGGTTTATATAACTTCAATGGCGGGGAAGAAATGTGGGGGAACTTTGATTGCGGGGGACTTGATTGTTACTGCAGCTCATTGTGTTGCCGATCCGGATTCACGCTATCAACTACGCGGGCTGATGATTAAGTCAAGAAGTCTTACAATTCCCGCGGTGAAAGCTGTTCATGTTCCGGATAGCTTCAAGATGGTTGGCAGTCCCCTTAGTGGTGATAATCGGGACAATCGAGCGGTTAAAATAGACAACAATTATGAATCCGACTTGGCAGTGGTGGAGTTAACCAAAAACGTGGATATTTCCGAGTTTCCAGTGTTACCAAAGAAAAATCAGAAGTTTGGGATGGGAACAGGACTCTCATTTCCTTTACAGGGTGATATGACTTTGCGGTCCAAGAAGATGAAGGTCTTAGAACGTGAGAATTGTCAGCAACGCATGGACCGGGTAGATCTTCAGACAAATACTAAAACTATACTGAATGATAATATGGTCTGTGCTGTTGAGGAGTATTCGGGTGGATCCACTTGTGACAGGGTTTTAGGGGGAGAACTTATTTGTGGAACTGGGCCTGGGGTTCTTTGTGGAGTTCTTATTTCACAGACATGCAAACTGACAGTGCCGTTAGGATATGTTAACATGGGACATGAAGAAAACTTGCAATTTGTACAGAAGTATTTAGATGCTAGACAAAGATGAAAATTGAATATTGATGTTTTCCTTGTATAGACGGACCATTCAATAAATTTTGTATATATAAAAACAGCACTCTAGACAAATCTGTCCATTGGCACACAAAAATTGCATACTTGTTCGTAATCTTCAATCTTCGCTCACTTACATAAACATATGTCATTACTTGTTAATATTTTTGGAAGATTCCAATGTGATTGCTTAATAAACTAAACCGCAGTATGAATTTACCAAAATAACTTCATTAATAACCAGATTTTGATCTTCGCACTCAGATCAAGAGCAACATGAAGAAATTTTATGCATTTTTACACATTTCATGGATTTTCTCAAGAGACACTCTCGAAAGTCTGCTTGTCCAAAGATTACATAAAATTCACGCACATGAATAGCTATGCACCTTTAACGTTTCACCAATGCCGGACTTCTCACCGATGTCTCTGGATAACTCAAGGAAATGTAATAAGGAAATATATTTCGGTTTAGAGAACTTGTCATTTAAAAAAAATAAACCTTATTATATAACTGCTAATTAGGTCAGTGTTTGAATGCTTTAAGCAAAACACGATAATATGTGGAATTTAGTTCCCAGTATATCTATGCAATCAAGTTGTTTAATTGCCCAGCAAACCATGTTTGTGCAGTTTGAAGTAGTTTAAGCTGCATTATGAAAAGCACCCGGTGCAGTTTTTTGTTACATTTTTATGCAAAAGTGTTGGGGAAAAGATAACTATAAAGTTCACAGGTGGCTTTGGTACTGGGCATCTATCTATCAGTCTATTTTATAAAATTGCATGGTTGAAATGAATTAATAATCCTGCGCAGCTTTTGTCACAGTAGTAAACAATTTGTTGTGTGACGACATATCTTCAGTTTTTGCATCATGGGGATTGTGAGTAAATCCTTGTGATTTAGATTTTTTTTTGTTTGAAGAGGAGCCACGTTTTCTTCAAGTACAGTGTGCATATATTTTCCAAGTGGACCAAGAACTTTTTAGCAGGTGAAAGTAGATCTTCACAGTTAAAAATCCCATAAACGGTTTTAACGCCTTGACCAAAGATGAGAAACAGAACTAGCAGTAGACAAACATTTTTCATGTTACTTATGTGAAGTTTACCAAAGTAAATAACACCCGGTTTGCGTGTTTCGCAAGAAAAAACAATGCACAGTTATGTATAAGCTGTGTTTGACTCCCGTTTCGGTAATTCACTCCTGTAACTTTTCGTCACGCTCTAGCTATGATCAATGCATAACAATTTTGTAATCGTTACTGATAACATCACATCACACGCTGTATCGAAACAAAACCATATTTTGAAAAATACCATAGACAGATGGATCTCTTGATACTGAAGAATTTAAGAAAGATTATCTTATGCAAAATTCAGAAATCTATTAATTTATATAAATAAAACATAGAGGTCAACAAAATATGATTCAAGCAAAATTCATTAATATTTTAATATGATTATTCAGTTTATCTTGAACTTTATTGAGAATTGGCTTGGAGGTCTGCCGAAATGAGAAATACTGGTTTTGCACATAATAAGCGAAATTTTAAACTAAAATATCCGTAAAGCCACACTATTTCTGAGCTTAATATAATGTGTCCTTTCTTTTTTACCTCCATGTCCCTTCTTTTCGTTAGGAATCGATGGCAAGTCTACCTTGGAGGAGACTCCAGTGTCGGGTGAGTTTGCTTCAACACCTTGTAGATGTAGATGGCGTAGGACTCCTTCCGCTTGTGCTTCCTCTTCTTGTTCCCATCTCCCTTCGAGATCTTCTTTTCTTTCTTTCCTTCCCAGCGTTCTATGCTTAATTTAAACGACATTCCAAGTGTGTGTGAGGTTATGCGCAAAAAAATCGATACATGCTTCCTGCTTCCTTTGCATGGAAACATGTTCCATAAAAAGTTTTCCAACTTGGTCAGTATCCACTGGAGAAAAAAATTGCGAAATTGCAACTCCAAGCATTTTCAACATTTTAAATTTTATTAAAAAATCCTCTGCAATTGAGAAAGTCCTTTTAAATCTTTTCAAGTGAAAGCTGAGAGAAAGCTAGGGAGAAAGTTGAGCTCTTGTGAAAAACACATATTTTGTGTGCATGGAGAATGGGGCCAGTTCTCACAGCTGGGATGTTTGTTTGTGCGGGAGAAGCACATGTGATTCTGAGATTGTCCAGGATATCAAAAAGAAAATGATTATTCACTGGAACCAAAGAAATCATCGGGAATTTCCTGAGGAAATTCTTAATCATGGAGAGCACATTGAAGAAATCCACCTCAGAAACAATGGTCTTGAAAAAATAGTAAGAAAATTATTAAAAATTTCATTAATTATTGGCAACAAATAAAACTATAAAAAAAATGTTTTGTGGTTTCAGCCAAGTGATATTGGGAAACTGAAGAACCTCACGAAGCTCTACCTAGTTGGCAATCAACTTACTTGTTTACCTGATCAAATTGGAGATTTAAATAGTCTCAAGGTGCTTGATGTTTCGGAAAACTATTTGCATCAGTTGCCGGAGTCAGTAGGACAATTAAAACTGCTAGAGAGTCTCATCCTCAGCTTCAATGGCCTCGACGACCTCAGTTTGAAATGTAAGCTAAAACCAAATGATAAAAAGTAGTTTTCCTGTATTATTGAGCATTGCGGTAGCATATGCTATCTGATATTGGGTCTATCGTCTGTCCCTATGTCCGGATTTCCGGATTCCCAATCGCCTGTCCGACAATAAGTGCAGAGGGTTTTGGCCAATCGACTTCAAATTTGGCACAGGGGTTCTCGAGGGTGCTCCGCTTCAGTGTATAGTTTTTGGAGCGATTTGGTCAAGCCCTTCAAGTGCTCGCAGGCCCTTAAACAGTTTTTTCGTCGTTTTTTAGCCTTTACGGCCGAACATTTTGACACATTGCCACAAAATTTGGCACAGATGTGCTTCATGACCTCGCCGACATGCATAGGGAATTAGGGGGGTTTCTCATATCAAAGGCCCTGCAGGAGCCTGTTTTTAGTTTTTTGGCGATAAAAACCGCCTGTTACTGCCTATTTTCACCAATTTTTTTACAGTATATGCTGGGTGCCTTCTGCAGAGGACAGTTAGGTTTTTACTTAAATCAGGTGCCTGATTTTAGTGTTATAGCGATAACTACTGTACTTTCGGGCCTATTTTCACCAAATTTTGTACAGTAGATGCTAGGGGCCTTCTGCAGAGAACAGTTAGGTTTTAATTGAAATCAGGTACCTGCAGGTGCCTGATTTTGGTATTTTAACGATAAATACCTTATTTTACGGCCGAGTCTCACCTACTTCGGTACAGCGATGACGAGTATCGTTCTATACGATTCTAATCTATTTTAACGCTTGACCGCAATGCTCCTTTATCACATTACCATGGTTTATTTTAAATTTAAGTTTTATACTGTCCAGGTTTGAAAAATCTCAATCGACTCAAGCAACTAGGGCTTTCTGATAATAAAATCCGGTCAATAAGCTGTTCAGTTGTGGACTATCTTCCTTCTCTGGAGGAACTCCATGTGGACCGAAATCCAATCAGTTTCCTCCCCAGGAACATTTGTCAGCTGCGGAGCCTCCGATACTTATCTGCCTTCTGCTGCAATCTCCTCTACCTGCCGAGTTTACCTTTCCACAACTGTGACTCCGCCCGGAGTTCCAGAAATTATTTATTTTTGTTTGATAGAAATCCCAGGTTGAATTATATCCCGCATTGGGCTCTCCAGCAAATGAATACAACCGTGGTGTGCTGGGGGTAGGCAACCCTTTAAATCCATCTTCATTCACAAATTTAATTTTTAATTTAAATCTCAGGTGCTCCTTTGAGCCTGTTGAGACCTCTGCCACAGACACAGTTGAATTTCGACCTTCGGAAGTTCCCTGGAGGGAACATACTTCTGTGAAACTGGCGTTTAAAGGTTCCCTTCATACACTCCACTTCGATCCGGACATCCTCCAGTTAAACCGGAAGTCTGTTAAGGTTCCCAGCTTATTAGAAATTTGTCTTCGTCAAGTTTACATCCACGACCTCCTCAACAATCCAGTTTCCCAGAGTCCTGTCAATGAACCTCTCATAGCCTCCACCCCCGTAACTCCCTCATACATATCATCACCTCCACAACCACTCCAGCCTTTTGTTCAGCGCACAAATTTTCAAGAGAATCTTCTTCCGTCTAATTTACAGCAAATTTTGCATCTGGGCCCAGTCGCGAAATGCTTTCAATGCATGGTTCCAGTATTTACTCAATCGTGGCCAGTTACATTCCAAATTCCAGAAAACCGACAGCACCTTGGAAGTCTGAATTTATCCTGTACTCATTTTTGCAGTGGTTCCTGCATAATTAAATTTGCACAAGGCTCAAGTTCCTCATCAAACTTACTCCTGGACGACATAAGCTGTATTAAAGACCGTGAACTTGTTTGGTTTCAATAATTTAATTGTTTTAACGATCTGTCACTTGGAAATACGAAATTAAAATAGAAAGTTGTGTTGCAAAACTGTCACGCGAAATTTCGTTGACCACTCCAGGAATTGACTACCTAACCCAATTATCAGATTTGATGCCTGACATTTAGCTGAGTGTGTTGGCTGTCAACTGGGCATGAAAAACATGTTTTTTTAACGAAAATAGTATACATTTTCTGTGTAGAAGGAGTCCATCCAAATGTTAATCTACTATTCATTAACATATTCACAAGTGACATAAACTTCTTCCCATTGGGAAATCTGATTTATATTTATATTTTGACAGTTGAAACGCTGCTACGTCCGACTCTGCCTGTTTTCTCAATGTTTTTAGTATGTATGTTATGAAATATTACACGCTTATAATCTGACAGCCAAAATATCGTCAAAATTGTACATTTGATTCTCTTGAAAAAGTCGAAGGATATTCGTCGAAAGCTAGAGATTTTAAATAAAACTCAACCTTCACTGCCAGAAATGTCTACTAATAAAAATTGTATATTATCAAAACCTGAGATTGCGGAGTATCATGTGAAAATATTTTAACACACTAATAAAATTCATAATTATGCTGTTAACAATTTCATTTATCACACGCTTCCCTGTACCCTGTACACATTTACACGTGCAATTAGATTTCGCTAACTATACGAAATGAAGTAATGATGTAAAGCCATCTTATATTTATACAACATTCAACCGTAGAATTAATGCATACAGTTTATTTACCGATTTCAAATATTTTTATCTTTAGCTCTTTGTAAATTTTGGTGGCCCTTAAAAGGGCCGTTGGGTTATGAGTAGTCATAGGTCAGTTTACTTGGATGATGTGTATTTAGTGACAGCCTTGGTTCCTTCGGAGACGGCGTGCTTGGCCAACTCTCCTGGAAGGAGGAGACGGACAGCAGTTTGGATCTCTCTGGAGGTGATGGTCGTCCTCTTGTTGTAGTGAGACAAACGG
>JAAXOA010003280.1:0-11726 GCA_036561885.1 Salina celebensis
TTTAATGAAATATATTCACAGAAAGAATTCCATCTTTGATTTACGAAAACCTCAATAATTTGAACAAAACTCATTAACATATTAGTCTTTATTGTATCTCCACCATTATTGCTTCGGAATTGTGAATGAAGTACAGGCATGGTTCCATTCCTCCATTTCTTTGTCACTAGTAACAAAATACTTTCTGTTGATCTCCTACTGTACTATTGATTAGCTAAACAAGTGAAAGTATTTTTATTTTTACATCCCTGGCCATATTGGCGTCCCTGTAATGTATGTCCCTCGTCAGTGTCGGCGACACAGGACTATCAAATTGTTTATTGGGCTATCCTTAGCTATTTGTCATGAAGACATTTTTGTTTGTATCAATTTGTTTCGTTTTACAAGCACTCGTTAGCAAGCAAAATGCACAACAACTTGGATTAATGCAATTCTTTTCAATAACAACATGTTTGTGTGTCCAAAAGCAAAAAGACATATTTTCTGTGCAACCTGATAGTCTCAAATTTCTTGAAATATTGTAACTCCTTCAACGGAATGTAGCATAATGCACCCAGCAAAACAAAATTATCTGTCTCCACATGAGGCCTCTCTCATATCATTTGTATAATCATATCAGATAAATCGGCAATAAATAGTTACAACAAATTAATGGACGATGGTGCACCTATTCACTATTATAGCCTGACAATTCTTATTTTACCTATTAAACCAGTCCTTCAAGAAAATCTTAGGCAAATGTCCAACAATACAAAAAAATTGCACCTGCACCAAATGGAAACAGGCTTCACATGCGAAATAGCAGCAGTACAAATCATTGTCCTAATCTGTGATGCTCTTAGTACGTGAAGAAAGTCAAACAATATTAAGCATATCGCTTTCCCCTGGATAGTATCCGCAATGCACTTGCTCAGTGCATGATCAGTCTGATGTATTAAGGAAAAACATATTAGTCTACAAATATGGATAACTCTTGCGCAAAACTGCCTCAATGAAATGAATGGGCCTGCAAATACTTTGATAGTTGAATACTATGTTATAAATATAATAGCAGAGATTTTTTTGTATTTATCGCTCGGAGCAAGAATTTTATCTGCTATAAGTTTTCAGTCTCCTTTCAGAGATAACCATTTGCAGAAGATTTGCTTGCTAGATAGCAGTGTAATGGCTTATAGTTCAACTCTAGAAGCTTCAGTCCAAACAATAACTTTTTTTGCTGAATGCTTTAGGTATGCAACCAATAATTTAAATATTTGAATGTTTTAAGCGTTGCACTCACTCGACAAATAAAATTCATGAGTGTCTAACTCCCTGATATATAGTTGTAGATTTGCAGTTTTGTTGTAAACAAACGATTTATGCATTCTATTAAAATAATCAGAACGAAGACGTCGTCTGTAGTACTATGCACATGAGGTTTTATTTTACTTTTTTTTTGCATTTTTCACCAATTACTTGACGATGATGAGATGATGTTATTATAGATCTCTCCCCACATGTTTTACCCATGGAATACAACCAGTACAGGTACTCTCATACCTGTGGGTAAAAGTTATACAAATAAAATATTCTAGATTGTACTCACAACCTCTAAAACCCGAGTGGTTTGACAATTGTGGAAAGGTTTTCAACCAGAGAAGTAAATAAATAAACCGCTTAAAAAATCTGATTCACCTGTGAGTAAACACAAATCCTTTTGGTGTGTGTCTTCTTCAAAATTCAAAAGCAAGTTTATAGCTTTCCGCGATTTGTCGGCGCTCTCATGCGATTATTTACTCAATATTCTTACGACGTATGCGTTCATAAAAATTGCACTTATCTAGACAGTGCTCACTTTTCATTTAGTAATCTCACCTTTCACAAAAAATATATGAATCGTCTCAAGCCCTTTTTTTCAAAAGCATTATACGGCTATCATATTAACATAAGACAGATTAAAGGAAACAGTCAATTGCATCCTTGCAAAAAATGTATAAAGATGTGAAGATTGTGCAGTCATGTCGAAAACCTCGTCTTATCATTGCAGCTAGCATGAAATGCTAGTGTTTAAAAGGCCGTCATGATTCAAGGAAGACCACAGCCAGGTTGAGTGACTCAAGTGGCTAATGAATCGAATCCGGTCAATATCAAAATGTGGACTAAAAGGAGAAAAGGATTCATAACAAACTTGCTGCTGGGGGATCACCAGAGTCTAGTGATTTTGCAGTCAATCCTATGTATTAAGAGGGTTGAATCTAAAGTAGAGAGTTTTGTTTAGAAAAAAAAATAATCTTCGCCGCATTTATTTGTTGTATGAATTTTTAAAGCTGTAATTTTCTATCAGAATTTTTTCATGTTGCAATAATCATGCAGTCACTTTGGCAAAAGTTATTTAGCTGGTTGTAAACCGCTTAGAATTCTGACTGACCATTGTTTGAATATAATGCAGAGATCGCTCCAAGGATCAATTTAATTCAGTTATCTCGCCAGAATTGTTCAAATTCGATGTACTAACAAAACAAAAAGTTTTAACCTCATGTGGGTATGGGTGAGGTTTCCTCTTCAGGTTACTCATGTAAATTCTCATTTAACAAACATGTTCCAATTGTTAAAGATAAATCAAGTTTTAATGACGAATACACCAAATTACGATAAAATTATTAAAAAGGCGACATGATTCGCATTCCAGCTGAATCTATCACACCACGTAATAAGGGTTCCGTTTATAGGCGAATTAACTGATCTAATCATTTATCATTATCGATTTTGACTTTTATCATGGCTCTTAAGAAATCTGTCGAAATTTGCTTGTCCTAAATTGATAATAACTTTATTTTCACCCCTGGTCTTCCTTCAGCCCTTACAATGCATCGTTGCATTCAATCTTTGTTTATACAAGGGATGCTCACCTATAACATTGATCGTGGGCTATCGCTTTTAAATCTGATCTCGCAACGTATACAGCAGGATTCCCTGGTTTATGAATACATTAATTACCTACTCATTTCAGGTTTTAGCTTGTGCAGAAGTAGCAAAAACTGTTCGTCCTCCATGCAGCCATTCTCTATTTAATTTATCAGGGTGCTCAATAACGCCAGCATTTCCTTTTAATATTCTTTTTCTCGTCAGCTTTTCGGTATCGCTGTCGGATCATGTTGAAGTTACAGCAAAAACGACGACAAGTTGCAGCAACATTTCATAAAATCCCACTGCTCTAACGACTTCTACAGTTAACCATTATCATTTTAAGCGGTCATCCAAAATAACACTGCTCGCTGCAGGACACACACAATCACATTCAGTGGGAGCCGAGTATCTTTTTCAAACATTATCTTGATCCATCGATTCGATAACAGCAAAGGAGGACTACAAACATTTGTCTATAAGAATCGTCCAACTTATTTTTTATGAGTTTTGAATAAATTTGACCTGCGAGAAGAAGAGTGTTGACAGGGCAAGTTCATCCCATCAATATATTTCACCCTTCGTTTATACTCTGTTATGTATGGAGCGTTACATTTTACGCTGGTTTATTTTCAAAGTTTAGTCTCCAATGAAAAAAAAGGTTCTCGTTTTTTACAATTTTTTTTCTTGTAAGAAAACGCTAACAACTGACGTGATGCTTTCAAGATAAAATGACAGATATCATAGTTATGATGTGATATTACACCTTGAACATTAATCTCTAGAAGTATCCCCAGCTTCTGAATAAGAAAAAGTGATCAATCCCTGTAGCAATGATATGATTATGGTTCAATCGCAGTTCAATAGCCCTACGACAGTTCAATCTACTTACCTTGTATGGATTCGCCATTTAAGTCAATTATATGGCTATCGACAAAACATCATAAGTTTCCGTAACAGTGGAGAAACTGAGATGCAGAAATTAATGCTTTGAAGCGCTTGCTTGTAGCGAATTATGGACGACTCTGTTTGTAGTATGGACACAAACCACTTCATTTCATTTACCAAATTTACCGAATCTTACTTCAATTATACGAAAACAAAAGCAAGGTTTGTTTGTACCTTATAGTGAAGTTAAATTTAATTAGGACATGAAAGGGTAGCATGCTCAATTCTATGTCTAATTGTCTTCTGGGAAACCTTCAGGGGTTGTAAAGGATGCTTTATTTGCATTGGAATTCTTAGCTTGTTCGGATTACTAAGATACTTCGTCATAGCAAAGATTAGAAATGGGTATGGTTTTGTAAAAGAAATTTGTGACTTGTTTTATGAGTTATTGGCTAGATTTCAGCAAGAAACGCTAGCGCTATGCAAATTCTCTGCAAGGAGGTAAAAATCATGATTTTCATGCCGAAAGTAGATTCCATGCCGGCTTAACCGATAATTAGTATCAACTTTGAAGACTTTTCGATATTGAAAGCTGTGGCGCCGTCATCATCATGTGGAAACGGAATCTTTTGTACTGCGTTTATTGCAATGAGTATTGTCAATTAGTCATCAATTCATAGCATTCATAGTGCGGAAGGAGCAGTACTAGGAATTGTACAGTTTCAATCGACAGTGACGGATGAGTGTCTAGTAATCTAGTAACAGAAATTATGATGGAGTTATTGAAGTTAGCTTTCTACTCACACATGCAAGAGTTGATACACACTCCAACACGTTTACACGTATCCTTAACAAAAATTATATGATTTCTAGATTAAACACATGACTAATGTAGAAATTTGAAAGATAATTATATGCTGCTAATACCTTTAATTTCAGTTAAAGCAGACTAATTCATAATTTGATTGTTTATCAGCACTTTAATTCCATTCGGTCTTTGGTGTATTCGCAAACACATCAACCTTTGAAAACTGGGCACATATGCGGGGCGGTGTTGATTGCAATTTTGTCTGAATAGCATTTTTAAATTAGGAAGGTCTGGTTTCAGCGCATCATTCACACACACAGTGTTTTGTATTTTGCAATGTTGTTTTGTCTCCTTCTTAGGATTCTAGATCACAATACGTATTTGGGTTGATGAGACTTACCATTTCATATGCTACTGTTGATGTTCACCTAATAGGTCGGAGATAACCGTATATAGTGTTTAGCTCAGTGCATTGTTTGCTTTGGGTAACACAATTTCGCGATTTTTTTCGCACCAAAAGTTTTATAGACTAAAATGTTTACTTTAGTGAAGCACACACACGGTGCTAACAGAGGCTCTTCTAATGATTAGATTCTCGAAGAATTATCAGCTAATAATAAAACTGCATAAAATATTGTAACAAAAACATTGAAACACAGACACATGGCATTTCTTATTTTACACACACAAGACAAAAAACTGTTAAAATTTTTATAAACAGCAAAAGGAGAGCAATGTTTAAAAAATGCAGGAATGTGTGAAAAAATAGAAGGAATTTTTATACTTGTTTCGTTTGTTCGCTTTGTATGAGAATAATGATTTATGTAATCTGAGTGTGGGTTTGAGTGAGACAACTTGTTGAAATCTTAATCGTAAATAAAACATCTCGGTTTGCCCCTTTCCGGTTTATGGTATGCAGTTTTACTCTAAAAAAGAAGAAGGTACTATGAATTAATTGCTGTAAAGGTATGTTTGCACTTAGCTATACGCCTACATGTAAACAAAATAGTTAACGCGCATATTATAATTTAATTTAGTAAGCCAACAGGCTTACATCATTGCTAGCGAGAAAGATTAAACAATTTTTTTTATCATGATCAGTTTTCGCTCAACCTGTTCATAATTACTTAATTGTATTAATGTAAACGATTTTTTCTGCTTAAACGTTTATATCCTCTACGTGATAAAACGCTGATGAATTAAATATGCAAAACTGGACTGTGCAGTAAACCATTGTGGATGAGCATTTTTATTTGCAATTTCGTGTCAACCCACTGTTTGGCTAACTTTTCAACGCGCTTTGAACCAAGAATTTTAAATAAAAATTCCGGACTCCCATCACCAGTAGCCAATTCAATTAAGCTATAAAAGAACTCGGTTTGCATACAAATTCTCGCATTTTCTCCCAGATTATTGCACCGAGTGATAGATGGATCAAACAAGAATCGATGATTTATGCCAGCTTAGAGTTGCTTTTCTATTTGATGTAAAATGATCAAACAAGAAAACAACATGCATGGTAGAATTAAATCGTATTTTTTTTTTGTACAGTAAAAAAAACTGCATTCGGTTGATCGACAGCAAGATCAGACCGATTCACAGTTAAAAACCCCTTTTCTTCCAAACATTCAAACAAATCAATAATCTATCAAATCTTTATAATATCAACATACCTGTCAATATGTCTATTAGCGTAAGAATTAACTCAAAAGTCTTATTACTCTTATTCTATCAAAGCAATATTGACTTTCTTCATTGTTAGTATCAAACGCTATAGACCATTATCGTCTTTGGATTTGCATCATGTTTGGTAGTGTCCATACCTACCACATTCCTTTTCACATAACCCCACTGCGCAAAAAAGCAAAATTGCTTCATCTTTTCCTCCCTTTTCTGCACATTCAGAATGCACAAAATTTATAGCAATTGCGAAATTAAACTTTGATTAAGGACAGTTTGAAGTTTAATTTTTAACCAGAAAAATTTATCACATGTTGTATCTTATCTTTGCATCTAGACACACACCGCAGCGTTTTTGTTTGTTCATTTTGTTTGTGTTTCTTCACACTCTAAACTACTCAAATGAGAAGAAAGTTGTTTGAATAACAACACCATAAATACCAAATCAATATCGATTGATGACAAGAATCTGTACATCAGTGTAAACTATAATCCTAAATTTATTTAAGTACCTTGCAAAAACTCACCCTCTCTTTTATCGCACTCCTAACGAAACTGCAATTAGTTCACTATTTTATATATGTGTTTAAAAAAATGTTTTCCGTAATATATTACCCCTCCGTGACATATCCTTTTTCCTCTAATTAATATTATTCTTTCTTTTTCATTTCAGAAAAGGAGGCGTTCATGAATATGCATAAATATTGTTTTTGCAACCGCTCTACCAGTGGATGTACATTTTTTTTGTATACCAAGTGTTAAAGACTTTTCGTGTTGATGCAATAATAAATTTAATGAATAAATGTCAAGACAATTTGGTATAGATAAGAGAAAAACAATACGAAAAACCCTCTTTGAATACAGAAAATACAAACAAATCTAAACTCCAACCTGGTTATAAGTCATGAAGGTTCAAAAAACAATGTGCATACCTCAACCAGAAATTATTATAACTGGCCAGGTACGCACGACTTGTACTTTTTACTGTCTTTGCACACATTTAAGTAAAACTAGCCATAAAAACAGAGCGTTTGAAGAAAACTAAATGATGAAGCACTCTCTGTCTAAACCAAGAGAGAGGTGACGTGTTCAGTCAGATGAAAACTCAATGGAGGTGCTAGTGTTGGGGCATGCCATCCAACAAAAAAGTGTATTAATCACATGTAAATTATGTTGTCATTTTGGGTAGTAACCCGTTCTATCTGTGTGTAGCTTATCCGTATATAGTACAACTCATAAGACAATCGTTTAAAATTGAGCTTTCAATAAAAACAGTAGTATAACAGAACCAAACTAGTTTTATTGTGAAAAAATTTTCACCAAAAATCCCATTTGAAAAAAAATAACTTGGGGTAAAAACTAAATTTCGTTTTTTTTTTCTAATTCAGTTTTGCAATGACCGATGCTAAAAGAGTCCATGAGACATCTTTTTCTCTGCTCCGTTGTAAAATGTCTTTCAAAATGTTAGAAGAGTTGTTGTTATGTGCATGTGAACCTTTGTACATGGCTATTAACTTAATTATTTTGGCTAGAGCAGCGTCGTCGGTGCAATCACAAAAACAAAAGAACATTAATGACTGCAGACCAAACACGTTAAGTTAGAGGACGTCAAAAACTCTTTTTCCTTTCACTTTGAAATGTTAATAGCTTCAAATACAACAGTAAGAACATGACCATTATTGCTTTAAAAGGTGACCATTTTTTTGTCTTGTTATATTCTGATTGATTCTTGTCTTGGTGCATATTATGCGCAAATACTGCCTTATATTTACATAATTTAGTGTGCTCCCCAATTGCAAAAAAATAGTAAATGTAGGATTTTCGCTTGCATAATTTCCTGCGTACATTTAACCCTGCAAAGTGCAGCAGGTAATCTTGATGATCAACTCTCGGATACTTTTTTTTAGTGGACACTGAAAAAAAATGAAGAAGCTGGTTTCCTCAGGGTTTGTATCGATAATAATAACCGATAGCAAGACTGCCTGGTAGACGCACGCAGTAAAAAAAATAGCGAAACCGCAGGTTGAAGAATGTTGAAATGAGCAACTCTTCTCAACAGTAAAAATCAAGTTGGTTAAAATAAGTGGCGTAAAAATGCATAGTTATACTTCTTCGTTCATACTAAAGGGTAGTTAGTAGCTTTTGGCTTCAGTATGTATGATTGCTACATTAACTGTCCATTCAAATATGGTGTCTATGCAAATAAAACTGTTTCGCAGAGATGCGCACCATAGTAAAACTTTATTTACGAAAATATGCTTGCTAAAAATTGTAGTGACATATGTGAGAAACGCTTCTTTTGAGAAATGGCAAGAAAATAATCAGTCAAGTTGTTTATGTTTTTGTTTGGTAAATTGAAAAAAAAAATCATAAAAAACATTTATTTGTGTCATTATTGATTCTCATCAGAGATTCGGCATTTTTGTAATCTTATAATCGTATTAAAATCCCAACGTCATTCCATACAATCATAAAAAGCAAAATCAAGAATTGTGCATATAATGTGTGCACTGATGTGCTTGATGAATTATCATGTGCAATGAACTCATGACTGACTACTGTTTTTGCTAATATTTCCCGTTCTATTGATCGAGAAATTTTTTTTTTGAAAAAACTGGAAGATTTTGTCATGTTTTACCGCATGACTGACAGGGCGATTTAGATAATGAGCAATTGCAAATGATTGCGTTTTTTACATCAGCCGTGTCGGTGTTCTACGACAATTTAGCAAGTGTAAAATGTCGGGCAGCGTGACGCGACAAAGGAGTGTAACATTATGACATTTTTCACTGAACCATGTTCACAAAGGTCATCCTTATGCTCTGAGGTATTCTACATCGGGGATACTAACACGTTGGATTAGACTCATTCCAAATCAAATCGTAAACGGGAAAAGGGCACAAAAATGTTTGAATTATTTCTTCATAATCATAAACTTATTTACCTTGGCCAAGCTATCCATGTCATTGTTGTTCAACGAAACATTGCTTGATTGACTCGTATCAAAAGTATCCTCGTAGCTGCCCAAGCTCTTCAAAATATTTTCTCGAAAAACGTTCAGTTGTTGATCGTCAGCCACCAAATTACTGCCCACATTGGTCTCATCCTCCAAATGAAACTCTCTGTTTCCAATAATATTGTTAGGGGCACTCTGATATTCCATGACCCCACGGTTTCCCATGTTATTATTTGCATTGCTTCCGTTTACTAGCTTGATGGATTCGCTCCCAGTCAGTTCGGGAACAAAAAGCCATTTCGAAGTAGCATTACCCTTGGAAAGCTGTTGTTCAGCGGGAGGTGAATAGCCAGTTGTCAGTCTCTTTGACTTCGTCACTTTCCGACTTTCCTCAATGCTTTTTCCTCCTGCTGTAGTAGTTTCCTCCTGCTGAGGATAATACGCGTCTGAATCTTGAACCGCGACGCGGCCAGCATCGCCACCGTTACCTGTTGATTCTCTTTTGTGTCCGGTAATTGCTGGAATGCCGTTAACTTGTTGATCCATGAGACTAATCGGCTGACCGTTTGTCCCACTGCTGCTGAACTCATCAGCTAAACTATTAATATTTATTCCACCGTCGAGATTACGAAGTTGATACCATTTGTTGTTTCGAAAAACCTGCCGATGGGCAGTCAATGTTCCCCCGGTTTCTCTCACCTTTGCCGATGGTCGACCATGCGATAAAGTGAGGAGGAGGAGGAGAACGTAGATTGGGAAAAGGTTTAAATGAATATTCAGATAAGATCCCATAACGGAACGAAGTTTTACACACTGCATTTCTTGTTTCTGACACTCACAGAGTAACAGTTAATTATTATTATTTTTTTAGATCTGTTTGTTACCTGTGTATATTTTCCTAATTATACACAGGTAATAAATGTTCCCTTTCCAAGGCGAGCATATGCACAGGTTCACATAAGGATTTCTTGTCAACTGTAGAATTGCAAATAGCCGTCAATCAATCTTTTTAAGTGGCTATTACTTTCGATAAGAATTTCCTGGTTCCGTTTGCTAATGTCAATGAATGCCCATTATCTCAGGTAGGAGTGGACAAAGTAGAGGAAAATTTCTTTTATCAAATTTACCTTTCCTCAGATGAGCCCACAACACTCACAGATTTCCGAATACTCACGATAGAAATCATTCTTAATTAAATTTTACATAAAACACTATTCACCAGTACAATTAATACTCACTATCAACACCAGGAAATGAAGAAAGATCAGTTTTTATCCATAATACGTGAATGGCATTCGTTTGCTTTCTTGCATGAAAGTTGAATGATTCCCATTGAATGGTCAAAGTGGTACTCACAACAGAAGAACAGAAACGATCTTGAATAATATTTTATTTCTCCTGGTCGTATGAAAAATCGTCACTTCACAACTTAATATTTTATTCGCATTGATGCGTCGGTGACTCTCATGGAACGAAACAGTAACAACTCTGGTTGTTGTCTTTGTTCACTTTTCTTTCACTTACGCAACGGTTTGTGTGTGCAGCGGCAACATGAAATGTAAAAACTCTATATATCGTTATTCAATCTCCCTTTTTTGTTCTTACCTAATCTTTTCACTTGGACGCTCCGAGTGTCACTGAGAGATGGATCTCAACTTGATCCAGTACTTATATAGTTGGTAGCATTACCTCTTTGCGAGAGAGTTTTTTAATGGTTACAACGTTACTGGTTATCGACGATGATGATAATGCTGCTGTGATGCTGCTGCTGTGCACCTTTTTTCTAGTGAAGTCAATTCTCCTGGTGGTGATGATGCTAGATGTTCTCTTGCTGCCTTGTTGACGATGACGACGAAACGCTTCTACATACGAACTTGATGCTGCTGCGGCTGCCGATTCCTATGAAAATCGTTTCCCCTTCTAGTAAAATCTTTCCTGACAAGTTACCTTTTCACTAGAGAGTCGGAAGACAAGAAACGTTACATACATTTTAAACGAAAATAAGTTTTTTTGTTTCCCGATCTATAGGTGTTTGTGCTCGTGCTGCTTGCTTGGATACATATTTTTGAAACAGGAATCGGAGTAGGATAGCCGTCTTGGTTTTTTTTTGTAAATCTTTACATTTCATGACGGAGAGAGAGAGAGTGAAAAAAGAAAAGAAAAAAGTGTTTCATGCACACATGAATTTCGTAATTTCGTCAGAGTAGCTAATACTGTAGTAGCACCTTTCCTTGTCGTCATCAACTTCTCACTCGTCTCATGATGATGGACCATGCGAAAAAAAATCCTTCATTTTAGTTAGAGAATTAACATAATTACGAATGAGATGAATGAATATCCGGTTATCCGGTTCTTCAGTTTAGATTACATTATGTACACCTTGTTTCAATTAGCTTGGTTCCGGTTTGCAAGTGGAGTAAATGAATGGAAGCAATATTTCTTAGGTCTCGTTAAAAGAAAATAATCAAATCAAAGTAAGAGATTCGATTGGATGGGAATAATGAATAATAG
>JAAXOA010003281.1:0-11726 GCA_036561885.1 Salina celebensis
TGACGTGAAATTTGGGACATACGTTCCTTAGGGACTGCAGATGACACTCCGCTAAAGATTTTGTTCCGTGTACACCCCGAGGGGTAGGTAGTGGGGAAAGTCGATTATCTCGAGAAGGGAAGGGTGTTATGACGTTAAATTTGGGACATACGTTCCTTAAGTACTGTAGATGTCACTCCGCTAAAGAAATTTGTTCAATGGATACCCCGAGGGGTAGGTAGTGGGGAAAGTCGATTATCTCGAGAAGGGAAGGGTGTTTTGACGTGAAATTGTGGGCGTACGATTCTCAGCTTACGCTACTTCGGTATTCCGTTGTACCGGTTTATTGCACGTCACAGTGATTTCCATTGTCATTTGACGCAAAAGAGTATGGAGTCAATATATGTATTTTAGTGTTAAAAATGACTGTCATATAACAGAGCATCATCGGATCACCTACTGAGTTAACAAGTCCCAAGTTAGATAAAAAAAATGGTATAATTGTTGTAGGTACACAAAGATAATGAGGGTTTCAGTTACCAGCTGCAAGCTGCGAATGCATAAAATATGACAATGCCAAGGTCTATTAGTGCGAAACACCAACAATGAATAAATTATCCAACAAAGCTGGCACGGTTTGCTTTTCGCATTCCACATTCCGTGATTATTTCGAGTAATTCTCAATCATGCATATTTTCTATGATTTGTTAAAAAGTAAAGTCTCACGGGTCACTAACAATTAACAAAATCGGAAACCTCATAAAACTGTGTGTTTTAACAAAAACCCATGTATTGCTGATACTATGTGCAAAAAAATCTGGATCGATTTGGTAATCAACGAAATAATAGGCTATTGAATGATTGAAATTGAAACCGTAAAATCATCCACTCATGAGCGTATTCAAAATTCAAATTGAAATCACTAAGTGAACATGTTGAAATAAGACTGCAACGACATGCGAAACTTCGACTTGAAAAACTTTGTTGTCTTCTTGTTTTCAGCCAGCTGGTTTGAAAACTTTTTTGATATTTTCAACTACGAACTTTCTCTGTCGGACAAGAAATTGCAGGTGCCCTAGAGGATCAGTTTCCAAACCTTATAGAATTCATCGAGGTAAATCTTACCAAACTCGCGAGGCGTCAATAATCGTTTTCGTTTCTATTTAAGAATACACTTTAAAACGGGTTTTTTTGTGTTTTTTTAGATGTTTGCTCGACTAACTCGCGCCGGGATCTTCCGGAGTCAACAACAACGAAGTTTCAAGACCTCTAACTTCCTACGAGCTGGGGACCATCACGATGAAGGAGGCGTTCCTGGAAAAGTAAGAAATTATTTTGTCGACTTCCCCATTTGCATATTATTAGTCTGTCTCTAAACTGTATCTGTTTCCTTGTTTTTCTTATTCTAGAATCTGCCCTTCGACATTTCAAACCGACGGGTTCTCGCTTTCTACATGATCATGTGGATGGGAAGTGGCTTCGCTACACCATTCCTTCTTCTTCGTCATCAGTTGATTAAAAGTTCTGGTTAAATTAGTGAAACTTTTCAACATTCTTGAATCATTCCACAGAAATTACTTGTAATAAAACAAAACTGTAATAAAACTTGAAAGTTTTTACTTGATAACTGCTATTTATTTTAATATAAATCTTCATATATTTTTTAATGAACAGTTTGTAAAAATGGATGCAAAGGTTTAGTTAAATCTCTTTAGAAGATCATACTTAGTCATATGTAACCAGTTGATCCAGTACATACTTCATCCACTGCTACTCTTCTATTTTTACTGAAGTTTTAACGTCTAGGCCCTTGTGTTTGACGGATTTTCCGAACATGGCGAAGTGCACATTTTGCTGCTGTGCATTTAGCGATTCTGTAGTTTCTCCCAATTCCCCTGAATGTTCCAACTCCAAAAATATCGACAGAAACTCTAACTCTACGTCCATCCCAGAGTTTCTCGGGCTTTCCAAACTTGGCAGTTTCAGGTTCTAGCTCGAGAAGTTCTCGGATAGGAGATTTAGGAACGTTTTTGCTAAATTCCTCTGCAAAAAAATCACACACAATTAAAAACCTGAGATCATATTCAAACTTTAATGGTTGTAATTAACTACATACCAATTTCTTTTCTCATTATACGGTAGTACACATCCCAAACAGCATCCAGTGACATTCCCGAATCTAGGAAAATGGCTCCAGCAACAGACTCAAAAACATCCCCGAGCGCTTTAGGAACTTCAATATCTTCAGCTTCCTCACATTCTTCCTCGTCCATTAGATAGTACTACATTTCAATAATAATTAATAATTAAGAAATGCTTTTAGAGTTTAATAGGAATATAATGGAATAAAAGTTTACGTCTTGAGTAAGGGTGTGTCCATGCTGTTCTTGGAATGTTACAAACTTTTGTAGCACTCCAGCTAATCCTGGCGAGCAGTGCCTAAAAAACTTGTGGAACCCGTTTTTAACTGCTAACGACGCAAATATTGTGTTGTTTACTAGCGCGCTCCTTAAGTCGGTCAAAGAGCCTGGCGAATGCTGGAGAGGATCTTCGTATAAATGTCTTGTAATTAGATAATCTAAGATAGCATCACCCAAAAATTCCAAACGCTGATAGCAATCAGTTAAATTGTTGGGCGTGTATGACGCATGAGTGAAAGCTTGCAAAAGATAACTTCTGTCCCGGAAATGGTATCCAACTGAGTCTTCAAATTGATCGTATCCTTTGAGCAGAGTGTTCAACTGAGATTCACAGTTTGAGCTGAATCTTAACAAAGGAGATTTTGGTGGTTGGAGGTTATCAAAAAGAATTAAATCTTTAGATTGAGGCAGTTGCATGTAGAACAGAGGAGATTTGGAATCTTTTGGGGATGATTTTAAACGCTGGATTTCTTCTTCTGAAGATGGCCGTGACGGTAACACTCTTATTCCAAGCCAAGACATGAACAGCAAAGCTCCTAAAGGCCCCATTGAGGTGAGGTAGGCACCGATTAAGGCTTCGACACAATCGGCAATGGACTTATCCGGAATGGATTGTTGCGTAACTAAGTTGTACGGAATTATTTCTTTATTTCCCGTTGGAGTGGCTGGTGGTTCTGGAGGCTTCCAGTATTTGGATTGCTAAATAGTAACAATGTTTTTAGTCATTTAAACTAGATATCAATCGAAATAGTTGTGTTTAAAAAGAAACTTACATCAATGACTTGAACTTTGTTTGGCCCTCCTTTCATTTGAAAGGCTTTGTCAAGTTCTTTCGGAATGTGATACCCTGGAGGTAGCCAGTTATCGTGAGGCTCAAACTTGGTAGCGACCATGACTCCACCCAAGCCACGTCTTCGACCAAGTCGATACAGATGAACGTTGCTGACCTGCTTCGACCTAAGATGGCTCAACTTTCCTTCATGGATATTTTCAAAAGTACAGAATAAATAGGAAGTAATTGCATATTTTAGGAATGAATCTCCTATCGTTTCAAGTCTTTCTAAATTCAATCCATCGTTTGCGTTTGACATTGTGAGAGCTTGTAAAATCAGGCAAGGACTGGGACCCACGTGCTCGTCTAATGAAGGCTGGTAATCGAAACTGAAACTTTTATCGTTATCTTTTAAAGACACAGTTCTATTTCTTGCATTTTTGTACTCATCAGACTCTTCATAGCACTGTGGTGGTTCTCCGGTAGATAGCTGAGCAAAGAGTTGTTCCATTTCAGGCTTGGGACTGGAAGCGGTTGGATTTTCATCTTCGTTTCTTTTGCCGCGTCTAGGCTCCAGCTAAAATCAGAGAAAAATGTCAATTTAAACTTTTATTTAGCATACATACTAAAAAAATATACATACATAGCAATGGGTTGATCTAAGTTCTTACCGACTTTACTGAATCCCATTCTATCACATTATCAATCTTCTCCATTTGAGATGTTACCCGATCCTCAAAAGTTTGTCTCATGAGATCCTCTCTCAAGTATGAACTCATCAACTCTTTCTTCTCGTCTAAGTCTCCATTTAGTTCCTTTGTTTCAGGTACATTCTCATCAACATCGTCCATCTGCCACCACATGTCCTCACTAGCTTGCCATTCATCTCGAACTCGTCTGTCAAACGCAGTTCCAAGCTTTCGTTTATCTAATGCTTCCGCAGTGTTTCCATTGTGGAACTGGATCTTGAAGTTGTTTTCTTCATCTAAAAAGGATTCATCTGAACCACTCATGTCAGAGGTCACGGACATGTTATCATCAGCCGGATCTTTATCATCTAAGTCTTCAATAGGAACGAATGCGTCCAGATCCCAGACTTCACCCCAATGTGTTGGACTTCCATACAACGCACGATGCACTTTATGATTGAATAGTCGAGATCGACCACCCCATGTCCAGTTCTTATCTAACATCATTAAATTAGATGGCAAAGCTACGGTAGGGTCCATCAGCTCATCTTCGTCTTCGTCATAATCCGGCTCGTCATCTAGCGCATCAGCGGCCATTTCATTGGTCCAAGTTCCAATTTCCAAAGTTGGTGGCCGACATTTCTTCAGTTCTTCGCCTAAAAGTTCGTTAGCTGATTTACTGCAAAGCAAAATCAAATTATGTTATTAACTATCGAATTTTCCAGAAACATTTAAGCCATGTTGCAAGCACTTCTTACCCTATTATTTTGTCATTCAAAAGTGATTCTGCTAAAGACATGTTCGCACTGACAGGCTCCTTTGCAGCTTTCGCAAACCCAGTGAGCTCTTCTTCCTCTCCTCCATTTTCTTTTGCCTCGCCGTTTTCATCCTGTCCGTTGCACTTTTTCTCTTCCTCCTTTTTTGGCCTGCATCTTTTCTTCTTCGGTTCTGGTTTTTCTTCCTCAACAGCCAGACTGGCAGCGGCTGCAACAACTTCACTTAAAGTCCATCCGAAGCTCAGTGCCCCCCATTCAAAGCTAGTTTCCAATACTGGCTTTCCCAATCCATGAACTTGACTTGCAACAACGATTCTAATATTGTTGGCAAGCAAAATGCAATTCATCCTGTAAAGAATGCATGGGAGACATACAGCTTGCCTCCAGAGTGACGCAGTAAACGGATGAATCGCACACAACTCCGGTACTAAGATCTGCTTTTGTTCTAAGTTTTCTCTTTTTGCTTTCTTCGTACTTTCACTACTTGTCGGTAACGCCATTCCTTTCCTATTCACATAGCGCGGTGTTAAAAAGTTGAGACGGGCTGATGTGTGGTCCACGTCCAAAAGCGGTTGGGTTGCATTTTGAATAGCAATGTTGTATTTCTTATTGTAGTATTCTTCAAAAGTTTTAAACTCACAACCCGGAAACTGCGACTGTGGAGTAAGTTTTTCGCAAATTTCGGCCACATAGAAGTACTGGGGCACATCGTGATTTCTGTACCACGGCATTACAACTGCATCCGTGTATTCTTCTGGCTTAAAGTCATAGTCCTTCCGCTCCTCATCAGTTTTCTGCTTCGGTCGGACTGTATCCTTCTCTTGCCAAATGGTATCAACAAAATTCCAATCAATCTGAACTGTTTCTTCCGTCTCTGAATACTTAATCTTCTTCAACGGCACTACATAGTACGAATTCTCCGAAAATGTTGGATCAAACAAGGTCAGATATTTGTCAAGACGAAGAACGCTTGTAAATGTGTAGTGATGGAAGGCAGATAGTTTTTCAACGTTATCCCCTGTCAGACTAAAGTTTTCTTTGCTGTCAACGCAAACTTGAACTAATTGAACTTGGACCTCTCCACATCTTGTGTAAATAGGAAATGGCGGCAGTGGCGGTATAGGTTTCGCTAAGATAATCCCAAAACACTGCAAAGCATTCTCGGGAGGATGAAGCTTCCTTCCTCGGGTATTTTGTTCATCCGGAAGTGGGCAACTCAACATCATTTTAACCCAGTAAAGGTAAACATTCGTTTCCGGTTGAGGTAAACAATAGTTGAGCTCTGGAGCTACTTGTTTGTTGTAGTACTGTCGTCTTTTAGTACTACCTGGCCTGAACTCTCCACAGTCGTCATCTACAGAATCATCCCCATCATACAAATCGGGTTCTTGTCGAACACTTTCCTTTCCTATTGGCATTAACCCGTCGTCCAGTTCACCATTTGTATGAAGAATGGTCACAGTTTGAAGGGCAACAGCTTGTTTGGCCAGAGACACTGTTGGCATTGGAATTCCTTTAATTGTCCATTTTACTGGAGAGTTTATAGGAAGTCGAACACAACACGAGTGCTGACCATTGCTTGATTCCAGATACCACAATGGCACCAATCTAGTAAATGTATCGGACGGAAGTCTGGCACAGTAGCGGTTCACAATGGCAATGGCGTTAGATAACTTGGCAGATTTAAACTTAGGGAAAATAGTGTCCCACTCGGTTTCTCCTAAGTTTTGCTGTGGTCTTGGAATGATACTACGGGATAACAAGCACTGTTCAACTACTTTGTAAGTGGACAGTTGGCGGAGTGAGTGCTGAAGACAGTCCTTTGTGGAAAACGCATAATATTCTGCTTCAAAGCCCTGTGCCCTTCCCTTTGAAAAAAGATATGACCGAAAGGATTTCGCTGGGTCAAACCTTATAACCAAGTTGGCTTTTGGCAGTTCAATACCTTCTTCTAAAAGTGATGTGCCGATCAAAATGTTGGCTTCACGGTATCGAAATTTCTTGAGACACTCTTCGCGTCTTTTGTGCTCCATTTCAGCCTCACGCGAATCTTTCGCGTATTCAGTATTGGTGTCTATCGCTATAGTTGGATTGAGCCCGAGTAACTTGGGATCCGCAGAGGATGCCTCTTTCAAAAAATGAAATAGGATTCTTGCGTCAAAACGGTGTTCCACAAAGATAATTCCGCATAACGAAGACTCGTCTATTCTCTGAAAGACTTTTGTCTTCTTAGTGAATCTCCCTCGGTGTCCGGTTGTCCTTCTTCTGTGAGATTTCTTTTGGTCTTGAGGAGCATTTTCGTCTTTACTTTCAACTGGTTGAGATTCTTTTGTTTCTTCAGGGATTTCCACGTTCTTCGCGGCGTCCTCCACCTGACCCCCGTTTTCCAAAGAAACACTTTCAATTGTGATATCAGCAGCAGTAATTTTTGAAGGCACTTCATTTTCCTTCGTGTCTTCTGATTTGATTTCTTCCTGCTGTTTCTGCGTTTCCTGTTCCTCCTGTTTACTCTCGGATCCTTCGTCGTTGCCCTTTTTGGTTTGTTTCGGTTTCCTGGATCCTTTTCCACCCTTTCTTTTGTTATTTTCAAACTTGACGTTTCGCTTTCCTTTGCCACCTTTCCCTTTTTGCTTATCTTCCATTGTTCCACCCATAGATTCATCGTTATCCAAGTTCTCATCGTCGTCATCCTCAAATTTAATTTCCTCTTGACGCTTTTTAATGGGTTCAACTGGATGAGTCAAATCAAATCGTCGAAGAACGTCAAGCACAGATCTTAATTTAGGAGTAGAGAATATTTCAAGCACTCTAATAGGCTCATGTTTTTTGAACTCTGTGACAAGTGTCTTCTGAACAATTACAAATCGCGTTTGAAGTACTCCAAGCAGAAGATAGTGTCTTTCATAGGGCGTCCGAACCTTAAGCTTTTCCACTGAATGAATCAACATGATGAGGGATCGGTACGCGCACCAAGGACCAAAATTTTCCAAGACTTGTAAAAACTGTTCCAAAATCTGAAGTGGTTCAGATTTAGGATGAGGGATCTTGCGCAACTCTTCAATTAATGAATCAGTTTCTTCGTTGTCTTCAAGGCTTGTTGTAGAAATACCATTATCAAACCCATACGCAGCCAGCGCATCAAATGTATGTTCAGTTAGGAACTTTTTGACAGGTTCAAGGATTTCTATAATAGTACTACTCAAGCGAGCGGCAACATCTTCCAGATATGATGGAGTAAACTGAACGATTCTTTCTTTAGGAGTTGTTGAATATCTGAAACAAAACAAGAATAATCTTTCCACAAAACCGAAAATCGTAAGATGTTTACAATTTGGTAATAAAAAAACTGTACCGAAGTAAGGCAACAACATCACTGGTAGTATCAACTTTGGCATCACATAACACTTCCAATCTTTTAAAAGTTTCCTCCATCCGCCAGAATCCATCAGATTCATTCCCATAAAAGTGGAGGAGCGAAACGGTTAGAAAAACAGTTCTTATTGGACGTACATCACCATTCCTTAGTTTATTGCTTGATCTATAATTACAAAAGGAAAAATATAGTTTCTAAAAACGTTAGGGTTTATGAATCCAAAATGCGCATGTGTACATACCTAATTATTTCCAGTATTTCAATAAGTTCCTTTTTGAGCGTAGCATCTCTCAGACAATCATGTACATTATCAATCACGATTAAGTTCACTTTTCTCATAAGATCTTCCTTGGCACGGCAAAGTTCTAAAAACTTGGCACCCCCACAGACCACAACCGAGGATTTCGTCGTTTCAAAATTGTCATTGGTATGTTCAGCACTATTGAATCTCTGTGTTGGTATGTTGGTAAGGCTTTCAAATGGCAAATGACAAACTGGAATAGGATTTCCCTGAGATTTTTCCGCTTCCACCGAAGACCAATTGCTTCTCTCTTTTTTTCTCTTTTTCCTACTTGACCTGACATCCTTCTCTTCCCTATCGCTTGATTCTTCACTTTCATTCTGACCTCCAACAGTTTGGTTTTGGATGAATACAGATATCCCTTCGTTTCTGTTAAAAATCATTATTCATATTAGTCCCAGTAATGAAATATGACATTATAGACACTTTCACTTTATATTATTGCTTACCTGTAATAGTACTCCTTAATTATCATAAAAGCCAAGAACTGTTTCGCCGGTGGTGTCAAACAACAAGTTATCACATCATTGTTCTTCGCCACCTCCAAAATTTCCACCGGATACTCCTGCGGTGTGAAAAACTCCGAGTGCACATCTATATTAAGGAAATTCATGATTCCTTTTTTGGTAACACTTACAATCACACACACTCCAGCCTTTTCCAAAGTTAAATCTCTTTAACTTTAAGTCTCTCACAGATTCCAATCCTCCAACAAAAGATCAAAATCCTTTGTCTTCTTCCAAAATCACATAACTAGATTGACTAGAATATTTGATAGATATTTCCTATCAAAACCTATCCTACGGCCAGTCTTCCAATCCTTAACTTATGATTAACACTTAATTGTAGTAACAATTTGCTTTTGACGGCAGACAGTCATGCTTTGTCTACCTCCACCGTAAACAAAAAAAAACACTTCAATGCAAGTGCTTTTAGCTCGTTTGTGTAGCTACACTGAAAACAACCACATGATTCATGCATCTTTCTCATGTATCTCCAAACAAGTTCGAGTCTGGAAATCGAGTTTTTCTATTCTCTTTCTCTCAGAAATCCTCTTGTATCACGCGGGACAGCTAAGAGCATAGTGGTTTTGCCCCGGTTCATGGGCATTCATGAAAACAAACAAACTGGAAACATTTTGAATGTGTTCATGTTAATAACTCTTTTTGAAAACGAAATGCATTTAATTTCAAACGAAGTTTTTTTTCATTTTCTTTTTGTTTTTGCCCTAGTCGCATGCATTTCTTTTTAGGGTATGGTATGGAATTCCTGGATTTTTGGAGGATTCATATTCATGATGTAGGCAATGGCATACGTGGTTCGCACTCCAAGCAGTTTCAAATTTCGTAGTTATGGAAATAGGTTTCTAAAGATGCTTTTAAAAGTTGTCCATAAACTGTTGACTGTTAAAATCTGGGAATAGTTTGAAATAAAATTGACGAGCATTATCAAACCAGCTTCTCAAATGTCTCAACAAGGCGTTATGGATTCAACCATGGAAGTGGATGGAGAAGTCGTTAGGAATCCAACTTCCCAAGTATCTCAACAAGGCGTTATGATTCCAATTTCGCAAGTGTCTCAACAAGGCGCTATGATTCCAATTTCTCAAGTGTTTCAACAAGGCGTTATGAATCCAGCTTCCCAAGTGTCTCAACAAGGCGCTATGAATCCAGTTTCCCAAGTGTCTCAGCAAGGCGTTATGAATCCAGCTTCCCAAGTGCCTCAACAAGGCGTTATGAATCCAGCGTCCCAAGTGTCTCAACAAGGCGTTATGAATCCAGCTTCCCAAGTGTCTCAACAAGGCGTTATGAATCCAGCTTCCCAAGTGCCTCAACAAGGCGTTATGAATCCAGCTTCCCAAGCGCCTCAACAAGAAGTTATGAATCTAGCTTCCCAAGTGTCTCAACAAGGCGTTATGAATCCAACTTCCCAAGTATCTCAACAAGGCGTTATAAATCCAACTTCCCAAGTGTCTCAACAAGGCGTTACCACGTCAGTCGCCGGAAGTCTGCAAGGAAACTGTCCCTTATGTTTGAACGGCTATTCAGAGGAGGCTGCTGACATTCCGCATAATTTAGCACAGGATAAGAACGAAGTCGCCTGCACTGCATGTGGCCACATGTACCACTACGTTTGCCTATTGAAGATACTGGAACGTCATCAACGTGATCCCGTATGTCCAAGCTGCCGGAAAGAATTCTCTCTCAATACAATGACTTGGGTCAGCATGGACCACTATGACTGTCCAGTCTGTACTAAATCACTCAACGCTCCTCCCCACAATCCCGGGAATCTGGAAAAAGTTAAAATCAACATTCTTGGGGTACCACTGCTGGATGCGCACTTGGTAAACACCTCATGTGGCCATCTATGCCACCAGTACTGCATGGGAAAGCATTTCGCAGATCATCCAGGCGAATTCAAATGTCCAAGGTGTCTTCAACACATGTGTATCGCTGTACCTGGGAAGCTCAGGAGCGTCTTTTCTGTGGATATTGTAGAAGAATCTTAAGGATGGTCTACGTCTATTGCCACACTCCACTCAGCCTTGATTAATCTAAGTATTAATGTCCAATGCATAATCAATTGTGAAAAAAAACCTACTTTTTGTATAAAGTAAAAAACTCTCAAAAATTTTACTTGATCAAATTGATTGAATAAAACCTTCTTAGCGATTTTCCTTTCAAACACTAATAATGTAACTTGTTTTTAAAGTTTTGCTTTTCTCTTTCTTTTTACATTTTTCAGCGCAGCAGCGTCCATCCGTCTTTGTTGTCGCTTTTTCGTAACGATCCTATTTAGCGTGAAGCTATACCCATCATTTTCCTGTTCACAAGGTGGCCATCCAAACATCAGAGCTCAACTCTTTTTTGTTAGCCAACTTCAAACTTCACATCTCTCTCAAGCTTCTTCCCAGAAAATCCTTACTCACCAACCAAAACAAAAAATCTTCTTCCAGCTCCATAATTTTTCGCTAGTTTCTCGCATAATTTTTTATCTTAACAGCTCTCATCAGTTACAGGTACGTCACAATTTTGTTTTTGTACACTACCTTTTTTTGTTATTTTTCCTCGTGGGCTTCACACGCACTTCCTATTTGGAGGACACACGCACTTCAAGCGTGTCTTACACATTTTTACGCATAACAACCTTGTCATCTTTTTCGCCAGTGCAAGTTTTGCCTGATAGGTACCTACTAAAAGACATATCTAGTATCTAGAATTTTAGTGCATGATCAGTTATTGTATCATATTTTTTAAACGTGCTTCCTATCAAAGACGTGGTTTTGGAGTGAAAAGACAAAATAGTGCATTTTTTTATAGCTATAAAGCGCAAGTTTCGTTTTTTCTGTGAGAGCTTCTCTCCCTTCCCCTCCGCCTGGTTTTTACTTGCTTCTTACTATTTTTTGTCATCGT
>JAAXOA010003282.1:0-11721 GCA_036561885.1 Salina celebensis
TAAAACCTGAATATTTGTTGTACAGCAGTCAACTTGTCATACGATGAACAGACATTTAGAACATAGATGGAAGGAGCAAAATCTAATGCAGGGATTCGATGGTAATAAGTTATTAAGGAAAGTACAAATTGTTTCTGTTACAATCAATGACATACCATGTTGGGGAGAAGACAGGTTCCGACTTACATCCCTCAACGTACTATAGCTGAAGGTTAAGTGAGAGAATGATCCAACCTGGTAGCTTTCAATCTATGTATTGCGGTGCGATGTCAAAAGAGAAAAGTTCCCTCTCCAATGACATCGCATAACTCAGTTCGTCGCCACTTACTAACTATCACTTGATTAGCAACAATGTGTATTGTCAAATCGTGATAGGTGCATGGGCAAACAGAATTTGGATGCTTTCATTGTTTTGTTGTGGACAACCACTTTTGTAATTGGTGGTAGTAATTAACAACCTTTGTCATGCAGATCCACGATTAGCGTGAACAGTGACAGTATCAGTAATTCAGCGCAACATATGGTACGTGCTTTTGTCTTTTCTTCTCTTCGAAACAATAGCGCCGACTTAAGTGGCTAGTTCACTAATTTATATTTGTAAGGATGCTGTCATTTCAAGAATTTCACCTTCATTCGGAATCAAGGTGTTCACATTGGAAGTATGTATGTATTTTGAACGATTTATCTTATACTCGTTTGTCAATTGAAAATCCGACCGTTACAGTCTACGTTGGATTTTTACCTACACAAATGTTACAGATACATGTTCAATCCAGGCACAGTCAGGTCTTAAGTTTGAAACTATATGTGTAATACTTTACTCCAAAAAGAAAGTTTTGGACATTGTTTGTGTTTGTCGAATTGGATACTTCCTTGAATTTAATAACATTCAATTGCTCGCTGTTGCCGTACAGAGTAAGCACTTAATGGATAGGGCCGATTTATTAAGTAGCAAAAGCTGCTTAATGAAATCGGAATTTCTGTCTGTCCGTCCGTCTGTCTCTCTGTCCGTCCGTGTGTGTTCACGAAATCTCGGGACGGTGTGGACTGATTTCAATGAAACTTGGTACACATATTTGACTATGCATAAGAACTCAGGGGACGTATTTTCCAGGGTTTCATATCATCACGTTCAGTAGTTAATGACATCATTAAAGTTAGCTATAATGGTTCATTAAATACGATAAAATATTTTTTGTGATATCAATAGACTTCGTCGAGCTAATTACTTATGCTTATAGCATCGATGTCATATTTCATTACGTAAACGAGATACAGCGTCATGAATGATGCTAACAATGATTCGTGAGTCCATATTCATATTCAACGATTCATATATTCAATTGATTCATGAGTCATTCGTTCGCAATCAATGATTCGAGAGTTCATTGATTCGTTTTCAATGAATCGTGTGTGCCAAGAAATTATCGTGGCTTCGCTTTCGCTACTTCAAGATTTCGTGGTGTAACAGACTGGTTTTTTAGGAGAATCTCGAAGTTTTATTTATTTATTACTAATGCAAGATTTGCTTCGCATCTAGGCGATTCCATCACACGACTACAGGTGTTGGGAGATTTTTTTCGCCCTTTTTTATGGAATAAATAAATTAAGAGTACTTTAAGGAGTAAGGAGTTTTTCGTTTAAAGTGGAACTTGAACGGTATTCAATGTACACACTTACATATCTGTTGTAAAGAAATGCCGGTGTAAGTTATGCTAGTGGAAGTTTCTTCTGTTATGTAGTGGAAACTTAGTTTATAGAAAAGTTTATAGAATAGCTAAATTGTAGATTCCAGTGATCAAAGAGAAGAGAACAGGAAAATGCTATCCAGCAATTGAGTTTAATGATGATCTCTAGAGTTGAATGAAGCAACTTTGGTGCTCTCAAAAAAGGCTTTAAATTGGTAAATAAAGTTTGTACGTTGTACGGACCTAGGTGAGGGATGTTTTCTATTTGATTTGATTCAGCCACTCTAGAACGTTTTCGGATTGACAACTTGTATTGAATTAATGAAGGTTAACAATTTAAAATTTTCGCTGAAAAAATACGTCTGGAACTCCGAATTAAAATTCAATACATTTTCAAAATGAGTGTAAAGTTTTTAGTTGTTTTCGGTAGAGCTTGTTAAGTGAATCCTTTGTCATATTTGTTGAGTTAACTTTTTTATATAAGGAAATGCAGAAGAAATGTATCCACGACCTTGATTCAATTCTAGGGTACAGATTTTTTTCTAATTGCATTCATGTTGAAATCCGTCAAGTGGAATAGTGAACCAACCTTACGATTCCTGATATTATGATCAAAATTATATTAAAAATTAAATGAAATTATTATTGTCGAAGATGACTGTACTGATTTAACTACTCTACTGATGATTTTGGTCCTCAAGACTAGTAGATTTTTTAAATATAAATATAAAGTCTCTAAGGAAAAGAAAACTAGAGAAAATTAATTTCATATAAATACTTTGTCAAAATTTTCAAAATTCCTTTCTATTTCGTCTGATGATGACTAACAGCTAAGTAGTCGAAACGTTACGAATAAAGTTTTTGCTTATTATCAAGTTAGCTCCTCTAATATCGTTGAAACATTAGTCAATACTGATGATTTTATGTAACTTGTGCTATGTTTTATTCTTTTTTCCCTGTCTGTTGAATATTATGCCATGTTTAATGTTTTTTGCCTCTATGGGTTCAGTATAAATGGTTAGACGCTTTGTTTGGAGACAAGGCTACAAACAAGGATAGTTGTATGTACAGCGTGTTTAGAAATGTAGTACTCATTGCAATTCGAACTACCCCCATTGGATTCCTCCTGGGTTGCTTTGATCGGTCAAAAAATATGTATCCATGCCCGAGAATGACTGACTCGAACCAGAATTTTATTCTTCGTTTGCGATCATCGAAGTTCGTAAATGTGTCGAATTCGTTTTCCATACCATCCGACTATTGCGAAGTTCGCAAGCATGGCGCAAAAATCTGGTTCGAGGCATTCACGCTCGTGTATCGCAATAGTCAGAGGGTAGGGAAAACGAATTCGAATAGAGTGTTTGGGATAACCACTAACATTTACGAACTTCGATGATCGCAAACGGAATCTGGTTCGAGTCAGTCATTTTCGGGCATGGATACATATTTTTTGACCGATCAAAACAACCCAAGAGAAATCCAATGGGGTAGTTCGAATTGCAATGAGTACTACATTTCTAAACACCCTGTACTGTGCAACTAGTTGTAATGGTAAAACTACTGCATTAGCTACTTTCTCCAAATCGAGTTTGAAATTGATACATACCACAAGAGTTTTCCTAGGAGTGTTCTATATTTCTCTCCGTTTCAAAGCAACCAAAGCAAATGTAAATTATATTACTTTTCGAATGAAAAGGTACGAGAAATAAGTTCTCTCAAGGCTCGGCAATATTACTATTTCCATGGAAATTTCATTAGAAATGTTTGCCTTGATGTGTTTTTGATAAAATGTGAATTTCGGGAAATAAGTAGCCAGAATTGAAATCACATCCACCAAGTGAGCCCATGATATTTTACGAAAAAAAACCAAATTCTTTACTTAATAACCCAGAGAATAACAATGTGAAACATAATATCTAGAAAAAAATTGTCTGCAGGAATTTTGTTGAAAGTATCACGTAAGAACTCGAGATGTATTCTGTAACCATGAGAAGAACGTACAATTTTCAGAGAAACCAGCGGTAACTCGGAGACTACCTTTTTGAATGTGGCCATGAAACGTTTTTTGTTTTTGGTCCTTTGTATTGGAGGGTTCTTTGCGATCGTGAAATAAAATTCTCTGAACTTACTGTCTCCGATCCTATTTCATATCTAATAATATTTTCATTATGATCACGTAATATGGAAGAACACGAGCTGGAAACATGCAGACGTGTCTAATACTGTCGGCTGTTTGTGAAATCTTTGCCAAATCTTTTAGGAATTGCTTTCTGCTATAGTATCAAATCTCTAGTATAATTAGGCGGCATGAAATAAACTATATGTGCGTTTATGTATGTGGATACACAAATTATATTTGAGATATAGTGCCATATAGCAATAATACATATTCCTGTGTTTATAAGGTAGTATATAATGTCAGCAGTGATGTTGTTCTCTGTGAGTTGTTACTTAGTGAGTTATGAACGTCAATTATTTAGGATAAAAGTATTGTCAAGTTTAAATTTTGTAACTAAAGTAGCAAAACATTTTGTAACTTGTTTGCCATTAGCAAAAATTGATATAAGTACCATTAATTGAAAGAGATAAAGGTTGACATAGGTTCACATCACCAACTGATAAGCTTCAACGCGTAACTCGGTTTGTTGTCACGCCTGTTTTCTACGGACTTACTAAATTTTCATCACAGCAAAAGATATTGGTTTCCGGTAAAAGATAGCGATATTGATGAAACTATTCCATGCAAAACGATGTGATTGTGAGGAAAATTATTACAAGATTAGTCCGATGTAGTACACGATGCCAGCGCGTAATATTAATTTGTTATTTTGCCCCCGAATCTAAAGGAAAGTTATTTATGTATTTGAATAAAGACACAACAAGTTCATCGGACGCTATGATGTCTAAGTTGTCGGTGTCGTTCGCGAAAGTTTTTGATGTAGTTATTCAAGATCACCTTTCTTGGGTATCACAAATCGAAAGTTTGAATAAGAAATACTTTGGAGAACTGTCGCAGTAATGTACGGTTGCACTATCTTTTTTCTAGCTATATATTCCTGCGACTTCCGAAATCAACTATAGCGTACTGCGGTAGCAGCCTGTCATGCGTTGTGACACTGGCGGTCTGAACACTTTGCCTACGCTGTTCACAAACCGCTAGAAAAGATAGTATATCCTGTTGGCTGCGATGCAAGCTCGTTAGATAATTGGATCCAACTAAAAGGACTGGTACAAGACAAGACAACTTACTCGAAGTCCAGAAATGCTCTTTAATGGACACAATAGATTCGTTAAGGACTTGAATGTCGTGACTTATGGACAAAGCAGAAGCATTTATATGTATGTAAGCACAAGAGTATTGCCAACAAATACAAAAAAAAAAAATACTACAAGTTGGCGTCTCTAAGAATTTCAATGAAGGCTTACAGTTAAATAACTATTCAAATTTTGAAACAGTTGCACAATTTCACAGACTGACAGCAACCGTTCAAGGAGCTTCTGAGATAAGTCGGGACATTCTGGTTGGAGCAAGGATGAAATCATTAGAACCTGCATTGTCATCTTACACCCACGTAAATCACAAATATATTTTTTGCTCCTGAAAACACATAATTAATTACGTTATTCTGGCCATTTAATGGCGCAATTGACGCTGCCAGTAATGAAATATTTGTCCCGATGTCACTACCCCTGTTTGATCTGATGATTTATGCTCCTCCTACCCACGCCCAATGCCTTCATTCGCAGAGTTCTGGCCCATTGAGATTTTGGCAAGACACAGGTACTACGTCCAATTTGTATATAGTATTATTAAATTTTCTCACTTCGTCCTGACCCTCTCCCCTCACTGTGCTGTTCAGCAGGGGCGTGGTGAAGGCCCTTCATGTGACTATATGTCATATTGGAACCCTGTTTCGAGATTTCATTTTAGTGCTGTCAATTTGCATACCTGGATACATACATGGTTGGACGATTGGAGTAAGTGTTTTTGCAGGGCAAACTAAAATAGCGAAGAATCATACTTTATTCATTCATAGATTAACAGTATTTTTATTTATAATAGTACCGAACGTTCAATTTTTATTCGTTTACATTTTCATTTTGTAAAATTGACCATTATTGTTTGCTCTTTTGTTGTGTTTATATTTAAATAGAACTTAAAACGAATAAATATTTCCTCAAATACACGGAAAGAAATTTTACCAGACAGGTAATACTGATGCATGTCCGGCACGTGCATCAATATTACCTCAAATGTTCCCATTAAAAACCCTGAAGCTATTCCAATCAGCCAAACAACAAACACCACTAGAACGTTTCCATTCATTGTTGCAGACAATGGAGTGGTTTTTTCTGCCGTTGATGTCGACAGAATGGAGAGATTATCGATCCAGTTTATGATTCCTGATTGTTTCAATGCCGAAATTTTCGTTAAAAGTGTCAGACTGATGCTACCTTCGAAACTAACGCCCGATGGTTCCACAGCGTACTGATCAACACCCACGTCAGCATGTGAGCCAAATTCGGCTAATCGACGCTTATATCGGAAGCAATCCACCGAGGTCATAATTATAGCAGTTCTGTTACAAGCTCGTAACATATTAAGCAGACTAATTTCTTCAGTCGCTTTGTAATCTGAAATAAGCTGGTCAGCAATACTTTGACGGTAACTGAATGAGTCAAGGTCATCATAGTTGAGGAATCTGAATGAATCAATTTCCTTCAACTTTTGTATGAATTGTGTAGTCAATGACAACAGAGAAGTTTGCGGTATACTAAAAGTGGTCATTAGCATATACCACTCCATTGGATTTTCAGCATTTTCCCAACCAAGATCTTGTAATGTGATTTCAAGCTCTGTTGTAGCCCGAAGCCAATAAGCAGATTCGTGAAATATACCTGAAACACGTTGAGAGTCATTGTCGAATCTGGTATTTTGCAGTACGTTTTCAATCGATTGTTTTTTAATCCAGCTTATATCAAATGAGCTAATGTTTCCGAAGTTGTAATTTATAGGCAAAACTCTCGTGTACAACTGAAAGTGGTCCTGCATTAGTTCGTGTAATTTGCGATACGGAATATGAGCTCTGGGTAAAATTAGTCTATAAATGTTGTCGAAGCGATACGCGTTACTCAAAATTATCCCACCACTAAACAAGATTCCGGCAATAATAAATCGAGTACGTGTCATTTCCGAAATATTTCCCGCCCAGCAAGGATCCTGATTGAGAACCACTCTTACAGTTGACTGCAAGTTAGTACTAAACGAGCTATGCTTCGTTTTTCCAGACACCAATGATATCGAAAAACTTACAACACACAAAAAGACGCACAGAAAATACCATATGTAGACGTCAAAGACAATTATTAGCTCGTGAAAGGGCAACGATTCGGTTCCATGTCTACCACAGCTAATCAATCGAAGCATGTGTAAGGAATCATTGAAGATTACATGCGCAAAGTGTACTATCTGTGTACTTCTGTCGAAGCTGATATCTACATCCAATTCGAAGTCGCCGTCTGGGTCAAAAGTCCTAACTCCGTTGGGAGTACACTCCCGAAAATTCGAAGCCATGTATGAGTAATTTCCCATAATTGATAGTAATATGTATGCTTGTAACTCCGATACACGCTGCTTGCTATCCTTCCGACTGTCTAAAAGTAAGCCTTTGATTCCTTGCCCGATGAAATTAAGCCCGGGACATTTACCTAGAATTTGTTCTGCACTAGAGCCGTAAGTAGCAAGAGCCATTTTGGTTAAGATATAACCTCTCACATCATTTGGACCAGTGCTCACCGCAGCGACCAGCTGAGTCCACTTTAGCCTTTTCCATTTGTCAATTGGAAAAACTGTACCTTTTTGGGCGCCGCAACCTTTATGCACGCTGAGATTTACAATTCTTGATTTCAGGTTCTTCGATTCTTTTAATCTTACTGTAAGAAACGGGTCCTCATATGTAGAACTGCGAGGACGAACTGTGCCACGTAACCGGAGAGTATTTTTCATCATTCTGCAGGTTTGAATATCGCCGTACCGTGTAAGACGAATGGTGTTATCAATCAACAGATGAATGACGGGCGTTGTTGCAGGTGAAATTCGCAGCCGGTATTTGCTACGTTCCTCCGAGAATGTGAGGGGATAAGGCAAAATCTTATAACCCGGAAGAAATATTTTGATTTCCATTTGGCAACGAAATATTTTAGTTGCGGACGACCAAGTGTACCTGTTTAACCTGGTGCAATCGAAAAACGTATGACATCCGAGAGTATCTGCAGAATTGACGAACCGCGAACTAATGCACGTGCCACTTCTACTTCGGTTTCGTTTCAAATCACCATGGTAATGCCAAAATAACTGGTCACATTTCCGATCGGCTGATTTTTGTCGCATCTTGACAGGAACGAGTCTTCTAACAAGCACTGGTTCCTTCGGTTTTAAAATGTCCATATGCTTAAAAAGGAACAGGGATATTAGGCAGTTTTGAGAAAACATGGGGCTCAGCAGGTCGTTCAAGTTATCGACTGGGGGAGAATGATGCATTACCCGTCCAAACCCGCTTTCCTCCTCCGCTAAGTCTATTATAGGGGATTTGAGGCTGAACTCTGGATCAGTGCTTTGAATCGGCCATGAATTCACTAACACCGAGAGAAAGCACACATACAAGCCTCTCGAGGACTTAAACATGTCGTATACCAAACAATGACATCTGAGGAAACTAATGAATGTCGAGGCGTTTGATGCCATGTTCGGCAGCAGTTTTTGAACAAATTTTCCACGAACAAAAAACTTCGGAAAATAGATAATATTCGTTTTATCGTCTTCGTCAGCGTATTACCTGATTCAAAGAATGTTAGTTTGCTAACCCAACTAGCCAACTCTGAACTGAACTCTTTAGAAATGTCAAGGTACCCTTACGTGACAACATAAGTTGAGTTCATTTAATGTGAAGAGGAATAAATTGGGGATCCAAATGTTATTACACTGAAAAACATTTTACATAACCGCTTCGGGTACTCTTTGAGACTCTTGCGTATAGCAAACATTGCCTAATCATTTCTACCTAGCGCCTAAACCGAATTAACCAATAAGAGTAAAAGGCTTGGATTCCTGTATGTAGTCTTTGTAGTTTTCTTGGACCTTTAAAGGTTGTGATGATTTAACTCCTCCATAACCATTAAGGCATGGAGAAAATTGTACCGTCGGTTTTAAATACACGGCCGTAATCTGGTTTGAACAACCTGAGTACATGCAGAAATTTTCATATCCAAACATTGTCTTCTTTGAAAACAACTTGTCTCTCGTATTTAGTAAACAAGAAAACTGATAAAAATGGTTTAAACCGATTCTAGTTTCTGGAACAAAAATATATGATCGTATCAAGGTGTGATCCTGTAAAAACTCAAGGCAGGAAAAACCATGGATAAATTGGTTTAAACTAGGAAAAAATAATGGCCCATGGAAAAAGTAAAATGTATAAAATGGTAAAAACCCCTGAATTCCAATAAAAAGGGCATAGGATAATAAATTAACATTAGTTTTAGTGTTAAGATCTAACTAAACATAATAACATTTGCTTATCGTTCACTTTCGTGGCCAACAGATAATTCTTGAATCAGACAACGACGTCAAGCACTAAACTGAGTTTTTACATTTTTACATTTTCGCCACTTTTTCCATGTAAAATCCTGTAAAAACTCTGAAAATAGTTTTTCCTGGTTTAAAGACACTCCTTGGACCGTATGCATAATTTTTATTACTGAATTAATCCACAGGTTTTGATAATATGTATTCTGTAACGGAAGGTAATGGAATGTGTGGTTCACTGATGCTATGGAAAATAGTTACATTGTTTCGTATCGTAAAGTAGAAGATGGGAAATAGGTGGCTTGAAATAGATGGTTAGCTTATGGAATGATAATCAGAGGCGGAATGAAGTGGAGGTAAATTGAGACAACAAAAAAACGTGTATGATACTGGCAAATTTACCTCAGGACAAGAAATGTTGAAAAGTACGGGTTATTTTTAACAAGTTCCATGGAGTCGACCATGATAATTGCAATGCAATGTGAATACAATTTACAATCGAACTTAAAGATTTGAGTCTTGCATGATACTCGTCTAGTCCATATAAAGAGGACTCAATTGCTGAGAGACAAAAGGGTTTCATTTCTACGTTACATAATTTTGTCACGCACTATTCATATGTCGCAACGCAAAATCTAGATCCCTAACATTTTACAAACACAAAAGTCCATACTGGACTATGCATGTCAATATTGATGATGTATTTTCTTTGATGTTATTTTACATATTCTGTAATAATTTTCTGACCTTCTCTGTCGTAGGTGTAGCATGTCTCTAGTTAGTATCCAGGTTTACCAAAGAATGTTCGTTAATTAGAAGACTGGAAAACTAATGATACATGGTCATTTATAGATGCCACAAATAACTTTCCACGGGCATTCTGATTTCTTCCATCAAACATTGCAGCTGCCAGAACAAGGAAAAAAACATAAAATTGAAAGTGTTCAAGTTAGGCAACACGGAACGAAAACAAACACGATATTTCTGAGTTATATGATTGATAAATGCGTAATACGATTAAACCAATTGTCGTAAGAACACAAAAAAAAATTCCGTTTTAAAGAATGCTTGCAACATTTGTACTTAAACAGTACATATCCTTATTCCTCATTTTGACTTTTTATCCACTGGCAATAGAATTAATATCCATTTTGTATTTTTTGTATTGGGTTTTAACTGACGATAAATAAATTATTTTTTTAAAAATAATTATTATAGAAATATACAGATAGTACTAAAAGTGGCTGATCATTCCTACTTGAAGCAAATCTTTTCAATAGTCATTTATTCTATACAATCTAGCTACAGATGCCACACTCAAAGCACTACACGACCAACTTAATCTAGTATGGAAAGCACTGTTTGTATTGGCTTTACAAAGCATTCTATATAATCGCTAACTGGCTAATATTCTCATTAATGAGAAGATCAAAGAAACCAGATTGATTGAAGCAATTGTGTCATTCAGGTTCTCTCATCCAGATGATAGGGTTATTTGAACGTACTTGCTCATGATCCCTTAAAGAGTTCATAGAGAAGTAAAATGCCATTCTATAAAGGTTTGTATTCTCTTCTAGATACCTACTGCCAAGTCATTTCCGAACAACTAGCAGCGGAAACATGCTTGAAAAGAAAGGATTCGCAACTGAAGCAGTACAATCCAAATAAATTGTTCCCACAAAGGCAACCCTCTATTTATAATGAATCGCCAAACCTCGACGAGCCAGGCTGACGAGAACTGTTTTATTTATGAACCAGACTGAGCTACATGTTTGTGACAAATTCCCGGAATGCTACATGGGAAACTCGGATATTTCCCTTTGTCCATAATTAAACGTAGTATTATGTACTGAATTACGTGTACGGTTTATTCTGCGCGGTTAGTTTTGGTTTTGGTATGAATGAAACTAAAATCTAGCAAAAACCATTCTTAAAATTTTATGAATGGTTGGATAGCTCTTTAACGTTTTAAGTACTTTTACAAAGAGTAAATAGAAAGTGCATGAGATTTTGGATGTTTATTTTATGATGCCACGACTGAACTAATTTTTTGTTTTAATTCAGTTCCCAAACTTTATTCTATCCGACCTACGGATGACGGAAGAAAATTTTACTGCTGGAAAGGAAACCTGATCGAGAGTCTATGAGTATTTTGATCTATAATGTATCTGTATTTGATCTTATGAATTATTTCGCATTGTCTCAAAACCATCCATATTTATTATCAGTATTAGCTGTTTAATTTATAAACTAGCATTAAATTATTGTCTTCCGAAACGTAATGTATCAAAAGAGTATTAGAAAATTAAAAAACTACTACAGACACATAATATGCATCTCTTACCGGTGCGTTTTAATAGAAAGATAGAAGAGAATAACTTACCTTTTTCGGTGTAAGTATGAATTTCTGGTAAAACTTAAAACTGCTGATTTAAGAACCAAGGAACA
>JAAXOA010003283.1:0-11719 GCA_036561885.1 Salina celebensis
CTCATTTGTATCTTTCTCATTTCTACTAATTTCTATTGTGCTGACAGTTGCACATGTTAATGTTGTCACAGCGCGTGATAACAGTTTGATGGGATACTATCTCCAGCTCTACAATTCCATCAATTCATACAGGTCAAAACATACTGTTCCAGCTTTACGATGGAACCAAACGGTAAGTAGATGAATCATGCCTTTTTTATCATCAGGATTATGAATGAAAACAATTTAAGCTGAGTCGACACATGTATCGATTTTAGCTGTCAGACTCCGCGGAGTATGTCGCTGACAGGATTCTTGTAAACCCAAACACTTTTGATATTGAGGAGACTGAGGGATTGAATTTGTTTGTCACTCCTGGAACTATTCGACCAGCAGCTTTATTTGTCACAGGAAGCTGGTACAATGAGTCAATACACTACAATTACAACAGCCCCGGTTACAATCCGCTGTCACTGAACTTTACGCAGTTAATTTGGAAAACCTCACATTCGGTGGGAATTGGAGTGGTCACGTATCAACACCATACTGCTGTGGTTGCAAAATTCTATCCTGTGGGAAACACCAGGGGAAATTTCAGATATAATGTGATTCCTAAATATAAGAGACTGTAAAAATGTGTAACGATTACTTATAAATAAATTGTTTTTTTACTACTGATACATATGAAAAAAGCCCATTTTGCGATCTTGCGCTGTCCAGTATGATTTCGATTTTCATCCAATCGTTGAACCGTGATTTTTTTCTGATTCTCATTGAACCGTTATTGTTTCTGATGACCACAACTTACATATGCATTTAGATTAATCGTAATTATTACATGGATGTCCGTTTTTGATGCATGCATGCAGCATTCTTCATTAACTTTGTACTGCATTATCTTTAAAGATGAAAAATTACTACGATTTGCATACAAGCTCACTACTGTGTTTCATTGGTACTCTTGTATTTCATCGCATAAACAGTGTCATTACGAGAAATTCTGGTACATGTGCCCAGACCAGTTACGTCATATTATAGTGGAGGATGCGCACAATACCTATTCACATGCAAGATGAGCTCTAAACGCCTACAATTCATGTGTGCTCTCTCCTCGAGAGTAAGAAACCATGTGTGTCTGTTATCATTTCAAATGTTTGTGACTTAAACTTCCGAACAAATAAATACAGATAAAAGGATTCATCTGTTAGGAATGCGTGGGATTACGAATACATTACACCTATAACTTACATAGGCATATCCAGCCTTTCTTCCAATATCTCAACGGCTTAAGTATGTACTTCATGATAATCTCAGACCGAAAGAGCTGCAAAGTATTAAAATAAAAATTAAAGAAGCCTAATTAGTTGACACTAATGATATCCTTGCCGGAATGCTTCGAGATGGAACCGCGCACATCTCGGCATCGCCCTGTGAAAAAAGTAGTAGCAGAAGAATATGAACTGCGTGACTTGCCCCAGGGTGCTGCGATAAGCTGTTGGTGGTTATGCTTACCTGTGTTTTATTACCTGGCCGTTATAGCAGGCGGTGTCCTCACAAGCATCAGTATCGGCAAAGTTATTGACGCATTTGCAACACATTGTATTCTATACTCTGAAGTTAAACTGATAGGACTCGACTTGCTCAACAATACTAAAGTTTTGACCTCTGATAATGTTTTCGTTAAAAACTACGGGGATGACAACTACTGTCTCTTCCCGGAATATGCTTCAGTGGCCTGTGTTATGTATGCAGGGATTCTTCTCGTGATGGTGTTACAGTGTGGACGAGGTGGGGGTAAATCTGCATTCAGAGGTCGAGGGTAAGTTTTGTATAACAGTGGATCTGGCTTTTATGTGGGGGAAAAAATCACAGTTTAACTAATTTGATGGTTTATAGAATTGCAGAATCTTGGAGGATTGTACCTGTCGCTTTCGTTTTTAATCTCATTTTCCTCATATTCTCGTCAATCATATTTTCTTATATTCAAAACGGATTTTCACAATTTTGCGATGGCATGGAACATGATGGATCCAGCCGTTCTATTGGAAACTTCACCAGGTAGTTTTTCACAGGAAGAATCATGAAATGGAACATTTCTTAAACTGATTTTAATTCTTTATTTCACAGGTGTGCCGACGTGCTCCAATACACATTTCCTGCAGACAAGTGTGGCACAAACTTGTACATGCAGTATGTCCTCTCCAAGGTTAGTTATTTCATAGAGCAGGAACGAATAATTTATATTTTCGTTATCAAGTATAAAGAGCTAATTAATTTTTGGTTTAAAACAGACTGGTGCATCACTACAACTAGGAGGGAGTCTGCTTGCCTTCTTAACGATAATTATCCGATGTTGTCTTCCAGCAGACTTCATTGTTTATCGACGAAGAAAAATTGCAACAGTGTCTGGATCTGGAATGCAGTCTTCAGGAAGTGAACATAGATCTTTGACTCCGGCCAGTCTTATAAGAAGTGACATCGTCACAACAGTTTCTTGTCATGCTCCAGCCGAGTTTCCAAATGGCGATGATTCTGACAGCGTTCAGTCCGGTCGGTCAGATATCCATTTAGTCTCCCAATCATCTAGCACGTCCAGACCTAAAGTGAGATCAAACACAAGGAGTGATTCAGATGATTAAGTGTCGACTGATTATGAAACCAAACTTTAATCTTGAATACCAAAGAATCCTCAAAGAAAGGTTAATGACTTGTTAAGATTGTAAACTACGCACGTTTTATATTAGTTCGTTTTACATATCACAAATTGGACCACTTGGAAATAAAATATATTACAAATAGCACCAACAGTTTACGCGCAATGGTCAATGTTTACTTGAGCTAAACAACAGCAACAATATCCGAATGTCTTTTTGGTACTGTTTTAGTAATCTCAGGAGGGGACTCAATTTGGGGTGGGGATATTGGTCTCTGTCCGTTTTGGTTATCACTGGAAGCAGTTGTTGTACTGTCACTGACATAGGTTCCAGGCGAATTGAAATCACTCGCAGATCCAACATTGTTTGTTGTAGAAGAAAATGGGTCTTGGTCCATTGGGGGTTGGGTGTAAATACAGTAAAATTGTGGAGACGAGTAGAAACTCAACGCACATTTTAAATCGTCAACAAATTCTCTCACTAGGAACAATCCAAAGATTTTAAAAACTGACTCCAAAACTGCCATTGTTGCAGAAAACACTTCTCTACGACTTAAGGAGCCCAAAGGAGGAAACCATAATATTAGGAACAGTTTCACGAACAAAAATATTAGCATAACAGTTGAAAACTGAAACCATGTCGTGGCTTTTGCGTATGAAATGACTGGGAGAGTTTCCTGGCAGAAATATAACAAAGACAGTTTCAGTTATCTGTGAAAAATCTTTTTTTTAGTTGATTTTTGATTGGACTTACTCGCTTCGATGCTGCAAACAGGTTGAAAGACATCACAATTTGGAAGGAATTGAAAATTATCGGGCCCAGCAGAAGAAGTTTAACTAGAAGAAAAATAGATTAAAACAATTTACATATTTTGTATCAAATAACCTGTTGAATTCCCTTATTCATCCTTAAGAACTTACGTGAAGAGCTTGGACGCGGTTGAGCATGAGCCACATCCATAATTTCCTGTGGAACGGGGGCCAGAAATATTTGCAAGTAAATTGCCACCAGCAAACATGCAAACGCCTAAAAATAACGAACAGGTTTAGTCTTTCAGAAACGTGTTTTAGTAGTGACATTAATAGTTCATTCCCAACTTACAATGTCAACGACAGCAATCACCCGTATTGTCCACGCATTTCTCCACGGGTTTCTTAAACTAATCATGTTCTCGGGAGTGTAATTTAATGGAAACTGATTCATTATGGAAATCCACCAACAAATAAAGCATGTACTTAAAACTTTTTAAAAAATTTGTAACTTTTTTATTCAACAAAAATCAACTGACAAATAATGCTAAAATGTTCTTATCACGATTGCTTCCTCACTTTGCTACTTGTTTCATATAAAAAGATCTAACACTGTCTTACTTTGCTCTACGGTTTGTTCCAAGTGAAATCCTCAGAGTGTAACGCTTATCTTCTATCACTTTAAATCTGTTCTTGGGCCAATGAGAGGAAATTGGGACGTGTATTTTTAGTTACGTCAAAATGGCAAGACAGACACCTACCTTTCTACATTGCATTTTGCAGGTCTAACACTTTCTACTACGCATTTTTTCACGATATTCAAATTTGGCATGACATTCGCTTTTCTTCGGTGGAAAAACACCGGTTCTGGTTTTCGTTGAATGCAGACTATTCTTTGCTTGCAGTTTACGGTTGTTTATATAGATCTGTCTGTTTTTTCATTCTATGAAACTTTCTTCGAACAAGTTGGCTCGACAAATGAAGTTGTGGCAGTTTCCAATGAAGGATTTGAGTCCACTTTTTGTACAGGATGGACTTCTTTTTCAGATCGCATATAGGGAGCATGATGGGATTCATATAGTCTTCTTCCATAAACAACAAAGTCGATTGGGATGAAACACCGCAAAATCAAAACAAACAACGCCATGAGCCATCCCAGAAATGTCATAAAGGAAGCAACCTGTTGAATACATTTCATTTCCGGTTTAAAACCATGTATAAAACGACTGAATAACGAGTACGAGTTTGAAACCCGAAGATATTACAGACCGGTATCAATACTTTTTAAAAAATACTTGTTTTTCATCTAAGGTTTAAGCGCGGTCTTACCTGTGCAAGAATGTAACTGAGGTACAAGTTAGTGTTATATATGTCGCTAGGAAACTGAAATCCCATGATGTCTTTGCATCTGAAATCATCAAAAATTGTCCGTTTTATATATCGTACATGCGGATGAAGCGTAGATCCAAAGTGGAATGGAAACACACTCCTCCCGCACAATACAATTACATATGTGCTTACTCTAAGACTAGACATTCTAAGTGCTTACTCCCATTGACACAACAATTATATTATACTCCATACTAAATGATAACATCTAGTCGCCAACGCAACGAAAATGTTCCCTAGACGACCCTTTTCCCTGCCTTTTACTTACGTCGTGACATGGACTGCTCTTCCTCCAACGTCATTCTCAGATTGTAAATGAGTGCAGAAAAATGACAGCCCTCCAGTAGTTTTTGCAAACGTTATACAAGAAAGCACGAAAAACACCAAATTGGTAACTAAAGCGGGTGGGACAATAAGCCAAGACGGACTGGAGCTGGAACATAATGAATGGTGTTATGATCGCGTCGTTTTAAAGATCTCAATAAACAAATCTCTCCACATTGTTGGCAGAATACCTTCTTCTTGTAACGCCACCCCTTCCACATTGTAAGAACATGATGCCCCACATACCCCCAAATATTGCCGATGCAGCAGAAGAATATTCCGAAAAGGTACAATCCGTAAGGGATCCATATTGCTCTAGAACTATGTGCTCATCATATAGGGTACGGTTTTTGCCACTTTCAACAATTTCATCCAGACCCCTCACTGTTATTCTAGCGTAAAACACACAATTGTTCCGAAACGCTGCTAGCAACGTACCAATTGCAATGCTGGTCGTTATTCCACCAACAACTATTATAAGATAACTTGTAACTGTTATAATTTTCCAAAGAGGCGAGATTTCCTTCTCAGTCCTGTCCCTAAGTTGAAGTTCCTCTTTTATGAATTTCAGTTTTCTTCCGTGCCTCGGTGCATGGGAAGAGCTTGTCATTGATGATAGCTCCATTGCGTTACAGGCTCATCATGTCTGTGTTTGAAATGTGTTCTAAAGTTTCCGTAGTAATGTTTTAATGAGTTGTAAATGTGAGATTGGGAGTATTGTTGTGTATAAGAGAGGGCTATTGCATAATATTCTCGATGCAACACTATCACTACACATCAATACTAATGAAAGGAGTAACATCTGTGTATTAAATTATTCAGAAATATAATCTATGAATATGAGCTCATGATTAAGTGTTTGTCTTTTTGTTTTTATTCGAAAATACACAGAGGTGTGGCTTGCATTACAGAGGAGCCACATTATGCGCATATTTTACATAGGTGAAAATGGTGGTGGTGCAATCAGAGTTTTGTGTTTACATGCAGATAAGCGTCTCTTATCCAGTTGTGTTCGCTACTTTCATAGTTACAAATGCAAATACGACTTATTGTCAATTGTCATAGTGAAGCATGATTGAAAATTTGTATTCCTTACATTTTTACGATGTTTTTCGAAGAAAGTCGAATTTTTCAGAAAATATTCCGGTTTATTTTACGTTTCCATGTCCAGCACGTAGTTCAATGATCCGGTTTGCAAAACCTTCATATCCAGTTTGCGTGAGCGAGCGCGAGCGCATGCCCCAATTTAGTATCCACCACGAAACGCGCATTAAAGAGTTTCAATGTAAACATTTTTTAGAATGCTATGAATTCTCAAATCTTTATTCAGTAGGTAGAAATAGAGAACAAAGGTGCGAAAAACTCATCCTCATTTGACGCGTGTGTAAAGTTTCCTTCCATCCCACGACAGAAAATGTTTATTTACTACTAATGAAGTTGGAATTTACAGCTACATATAGCATATCGAGAGTAATTATTACGACCATTTTCTAAAACATAATTAAAGAATTATTTAATTAAAACATATTTAATGCAGACAAATAGTAAAAATAAAGGAAGCCAATGGTTAATGTGGCTGAAGAAGTTACTGGAATGAAGTTTCATGTTAAGAGATAGATGACACAAACTCCAAATTGAAATCTGTGTAGTGTCCTTCCTCAAGACCAGATAATAAGAGCTGTATCCAGAAAGAAATGATGATTGTGTCTATTTATCTTTTATGATGAATTGCTGAGTCATGATATTTAAAAGTAACAATGTAACACATCAATCATTTACCATTAGGCTTAGACATGTCCGGATAATATTCCATTGGAGGACATTAAAATATAATTGTTTTGCAACAATTATTTTTTTTTTTCGTATTGCCCCATGCATTGCAAACTTCCACATTAGATACAAGCTACAGCAATCATAGTTTCAATTTGATACCTTCATAGTTTAATTCAAAAAATGTTTTGCATCTTTTTGATCTGATTCCGCGTGCCAAACAAAAGCACTATAAAATGTCACTATTCAGCTTTTTTTTTATCAGTAACATGCTTCCTCATTTCAAGATATTTTTCTGACAAGTGCAGTCTAGGTTCACCGCCTATATATAGTACTAAAGTCATTTCTATATGACTTCGAGGACATTTATAAATGACTTCAAACGTCATTTTTGCACTTTATAAATGTCTTTTAGGATTTTTTTTTGTCAGACCGCCTATATAAAGTCCAAAAGTCATATAAGAAGGTCGTCTGACCACCTATAAAAAGGTGGTCCGAGTACTATAGAAATGACTGTAGTACTATATATAGGCGGTGAACCTAGACTGAAGTGTTATTTTGAGTACAAAAACTAATCCACCTGTCAAGTGTGAATAACGTTACCAATACCGTACAAATAACAACCTTGTCAACTAAAACTACTTAATCTTATGGAAAACCTATTGTAGAAACAAAAAAGATAGGATCCTTGTTGAAAATCTGTTAAGTCCTTGCATTCAAGATCAAAAAACCAATCTAACAATTGATCACGCCAATGACAGTCCCAAGTGCCCAACTGCAAGCTAGGTCGCATAATTGCTTTGTTTTCAACGTGTGCACAGGCAAGCGTCATTGTTACCACTGTTACCAGTTAGAAGTCCTACACAAGAACCCAAGTTCATTGAAGAATAGGACTGAATAGCGTGCATCCTACAAAATTAAGCGATGAGCCAGGTAAAATGCATACCTAATCCCCTAGCAATTGCATACAAAATTAGTATGACTGTGTCAGGATCTTTGCCTCAGGATTTAAAACCAATTTGTACAAAACTTTTAAAATCCAAATTGATTTCCTACTTTGTGCATTGACAAATTTGGTATTTCTTTGTAGCCGCCCGTTAGCATATTCGAAGGACGATGAGGAAACGACTACTACTGAATAGTCGTCACTAGGTTTTTTAATTTTTATTATCAACATCAGCATCATGTCAGTTGAAACGTGGCAATTTCTGTTTGAAGATAAATCCATAATCAGGTCGTGAAGGTGATTGCTTCAGACCTTTCCCTATATCTCTGCAAAGAAGTTATCCTACATGACGAATGTGCCTACAAAGTACTATGATTAGTTGGCTGCTGAATGGGTAAGTAATTTTGTTACGGAGCTCCAACGCTCGCAGTTTAGTCAAATGTCAACAGAAGAAGGGCAACGTGCTCCGTATATCGAGAGATTTTGTAACATTCTCTTATAATTAGTTGCATTCTATTCTGTCTGTACTTTGAGAACAAAAAGTGGTTTTTGTTAAGATTTTTTTTATTACTGTGAAGAAGGGCAACGTGCTCCGTATATCGAGAGATTTTGTAACATTCTCTTATAATTAGTTGCATTCTATTCTGTCTGTACTTTGAGAACAAAAAGTGGTTTTTGTTAAGTTTTTTTTATTACTGTGTAGTGCATGTTTGTTTGGATATCAGTAACGTGTGATTTCTATTTTTTACCCAGTTTTTTTATACAACACATCCATCATGCTACTGTTGTGCGCACGTCTTTGCCTATTTTCCTTCCACCAACAATAAGAATCATTAATCGACGTGTTTGTAGCAAGGTTTGAATAATATCAGCCATTTGGTGATTCCGGTTGAGTAGATAGACTCGCTGGAGTTTGGCATGCATGAAAGTCTTTGTTGGGCTCATGTCAAAGCTTCGTGTTGACTCTGCAGTGGTGCTCTGGATAGAGTTTTCGGTTGGACAAAAGCGCTAGTGAAATTTTTATAATGATGCAAAGATAATTACTGTTTGTATAGAACTTTGCCAATCTTATCATTCTTCCCTAATAGGCTGCGTAATGACAGTCTGAAAACTAGACTTTTTCCAATTTTTAGCTCTCATTATATTATACGTTTATACTGCAGAGCAGCAGCTTTGAAACTTTTAATTTGGATTATTTCATACAACCATTTCATTTTATACGTGCTCCGAGTAAGCAAAGTTTTCCAGTCTGGCAGCAGCTCTGGAAAGTAATCAGTTTTCCTGTTTGATATAAAGCTCAATGAAATCGTGAAAAAATGATTGACGAGAAACCTTATAAAAAGGAGCAGTCCAAAGTCAGCAATGACAAAGTGGTAGTTGAGGATATCCTGGAATCTCTGGGTAATTTTACATTTGTAACAATTTTTATTGGTCCAGCCAAACATAATTTTACATCTTTCACTGTTTGACACATTCAATGCAATGTTCAATTTCACATCTTGAACCGTGTTCAGGTGGATTTTCCTTATACCAAAAATGGCTATCGTTTGCTCTCATATACCCCCAGTTCCCAACGGCAATGATAGTATTGTCGCCTGTGTTTACCGGATCTTCCAAGGTGCCCATGTACTGCCACAAGGACACTTATTTTACAGTGAATGACACATGTGCCGAAGTCCAAAGTCAGCAATGACAAAGTGGTAGTTGAGGATATCCTGGAATCTCTGGGTAATTTTACATTTGTAACAATTTTTATTGGTCCAGCCAAACATAATTTTACATCTGTAACTGATGAACCGTTTTCAGGAGGATTTTCGCTATACCAAAAATGGCTATCGTTTGCTCTCATATACCCCCAGTTCCCAACAGCTATGATAGTATTGTCGCCTGTGTTTACCGGATCTTCCAAGGTGCCCATGTACTGCCACAAGGACACTTATTTTACAGTGAATGACACATGTGCCGTCAATTGTACCATTGAGACCCCTGATGTTGTCTATTCCAGTATAGTTCAAGAAGTAAGTATTTCGTAAAAAAAACCTAATCTGTGCAAAACTTCTAAAGCATAATGCTGCATTGATTCCTGATTGTTGACGCCTTCAATGTTTACATGTGGGCACGTGTAAATACCAGAAACAAAGTTTAGAACCTAATTGAATCTTTATTCCAATGACCACAGTGGGGTTTGACATGTTCGTCTGCGTGGATCGTTGACCTTGTTACAAGCTTTCAAATGGCTGGCATGATGACGGGGGCTTTCTTATCGTCATTGCTTTCAGATCAGTATGGACCTCATAACCTCATTTAAAATATTTATGAGTGCCGAAGTAAACATAGCTCAACATAATATTTTTTGCACAGTTTCGGACGGAAGAAATGTTTTTTGTTCCAAACTCTTTGCATGGGTTTACTTGGCATGAATGAGTGCCGAAGTAAACATAGCTCAACATAATATTTTTTGCACAGTTTCGGACGGAAGAAATGTTTTTTGTTCCAAACTCTTTGCATGGGTTTACTTGGTATGCTCCCTGCCGCCGCATTTGATCCATGGAGTTATGCAATTGCCCGATATCTCGCTGGTTTTGGAGTTGGAGGTATGTCGGTCAGCGTTTCAATATTATACTTTTCAACCCAAATCCATTTTGAAGTTTGATGTTGTATCTAATTATGCATGCACACTCTTTTGCAGCCTGTTTCGTCATCTATTTGTCTCACTTGATGGAATTCTTGACTCCCTCGTGGCGAACGATATGTGGAACTTTAAGGTACGTCGTGATGCGATTTAAATAACAATCATTAAGTTATACCACCTCAAAATAATGCCAATGACCAAAATCTCCATAGCTTGTGGCCCCCAGGAGAAATGTTGCTGGGTCTGTTGGCATATTACAATAACAGGATGGAGAGTTCTCACCGTGGTAGTTGCTGCGCCAGCCCTGGTTATTCTATTGTTCCATAGGTATGATAATTTTATGGTAGTTGTGGGAAAGTTCGTTCTCAAAATAATGATCTTGGTCACGGCCATTCTGAATAATCTCTTTCATTTCTACTTCAGGACAATCCTAGAAAGCCCGCGATGGCTTTTGGTCAGAAAACGTACAACCGAAGCGCATGACGTATTTTGCACAATAGCCAAATGGAATGGAAAGCCTTGCCCAGATATAAAACTCATTGAGCGGCTGCAAGACAGCGTCATGAGAGAGGAGTCTTCATCAGTGCGAGGAGTCAGAGCAGTCAAAATGATTCTGCATAACTCCAAATTGCGAACACACATGGCAATACTGACCCTGGCTAATATAACTTGTGCCATTGTTTACTACGGAATTGCCTTTAACGCAAAGAACTTAAGTGGAAATCCATACTTGAATATGCTTTATATGGGAATATTTGATTTAGTAGGGGCTCCTGCAGCAATCTGGTTCAACAATTGTATCGGAAGGAGAAAAACATTTACTTTGTACATGGGAGTAGGAACCATTTTTATCATTAGTTTGCTTGTCGTTGACGGAACCGTTGGTTTGCAAGAAGCATCGTCCACTTTGGTTACAATTTTATCGTTGTGTGGTCGTTTCGGTATTGTAGCTGGATGGGGAGCTCTTACCTGTCTCATTTTGGAAACAGCGCCGACCAATTTAAGATCGTCTTGTTTAGGTTTCTGTGCGTTTGCAGGGTACTTTGGAGCGGTGATTGCTCCACAAATATTTTTACTTTCTACTATTGCACAATCATTGCCATACATAATTTTATGCGTTTTAACCGTCTCTTCGTCGATATCATCGATGTTTCTTCGGGAGACTTTGCAACAACCATTAGAAGATACTGTTGATAAAGATTAAACTATTTTACGCAAGAATACAGAATATTTACATATGAAACATTTTAAGAATTGATAAAATAAATACGATGAA
>JAAXOA010003284.1:0-11718 GCA_036561885.1 Salina celebensis
AACCACCATAAGATTCTCCGTATAAAATTACGTCAAATTGGAACTTTTCATTTTTTCATGATTTGTTGCGTCAATTTGTGAATTTTCATAGGCAAGGACAAAAAATTGAAATTGGTTTCCCATTTTATGACTTCCAAATACTGGCACAATTCAATATAAAAGGTAAACGTACCATTCACCATGTTTCAGATCTCATGCTAATAAGACTTTGATAAGAATGCCGATTATGGAAAACTAGCTATATTTGGACAAAAAAAAAATAAAAGGAAGCTATCAAATGAAAGTAAAATTCTGAAGTTACTGAATGGAAAAGTGATTCAGCCATTTTGATTGCACGCTTATCTGGTGTTTATCAAATCTACCATCGCACCTCAGACGTGCACCGTGTCATATGTACTAGAAATCAACTTATTAATAACAAACGAAGAATTTGGAATATTTATATTTCCTTAAGTGTTAAGGATAAGTGGAGCCACTTGATTGAATTACCCTTAGACATGACATGACAGCCTTAGAAAAAGCGGAAAACGGGTAAGTCAACTGAGGTATGTTTCCATTTCCTCACCTCCTAACTTTATGGCTGCCGATTAAACGATTAGAATCTCTGATGGGAAAATATATTATGAAATCTTTACATCCGGCAACTAAAACCTCAAAATAGTAAATGTTTTTATTTGTTAGCATATTTGACCTTCTATAGATGTCTTGCTAAATATTATTGAAACCTCTTGTACAACGAACTCTTAATAGGATTACTATTACAAAGCGTACCATAATACGTTATTCCCTACGCTACAAATAAATATACTGGCAATTTTCTAGTGGAAAGTGGAGACGTACTACGTAGTAGCACAACCATAAGTAACGGTAGGGAAAAGTAAACGGTGAATAGTACAAATAGAGATAATATGCTATGCTGTCAGTCGTCACGGCTACAACTAAAATGGAAAACACATCATTCGGTAGATTTGTTTCTACATAAAACTCATAATGAAGACGAAAAGAAAAATACTGTAGGGTGAATAAAATATTTAATGGATTCTTCCATCTTTCGTCTCAACAACATTGCAATTCGAATGGTAGTGATGGCTGATTTAAGAGGATCATAATCTAGTTTACCTCTAGACCCTCTCTCCTTTCCTTTTCTTTCTCAGTTATCATAAAATTAAGGCAATGAACTGAGTCAACAGAGTATTATGCATAAATTTTATACCTATAGATCTAGGACATAATGCAATATTAGCATGGTCATAATGTAGTATAATATTATAATAAATACTAAGATGCTGAAACCCAGGTTGAAAACAACAACAACGGTTATACTAAAAGTTGGAATAGCGATGGGATTTCATGCGATATTTTTTTTCTTTTACGCTCGGTTCATAACCCGTAGTAAAATGAACTGGAAAAGAATACTATGCATGTTGGCATAGCACCAAAATTAAGAACGACAACGATCGTTAAGTTATGTTGGCGACATCGTGGCATGCATGGCGTTATTGCAGATGGATGTTTGTGCAAAGGGGGGAAAGACCAGTAAAATCTTATATTGCTAGAGAAAAGACATCTTCCAATATGCACGCTTAGACGTAATGTACATACACCCTCTTCCGTAGAACTTTCTTCATTTTCACCCCTCCATTTAATACCGTAGTTTTGCTTTCATATGTTTCGTGCGACGCATAAGAAAAAAAATGTTTCTGCTTACAATTCCGAAAATGTTACTTTTTTTAAGGGGAACGTAAAATATGCATATACTCCAATCCAATATCAACAGCATGCACGATACATACCTACGGAGTAATTTGGAGGGAGATCGAAGATTTTACCGAGTAACAAAAATGTAGTGATCGCAGAGAGTAGTGAAACTGTGCTCAAAACTTCGTCTTGACATGTACAACAGTCTAACATTTTTACTTCCTCCTTGAATCTCGGAATTCCCTGCTTCTACTCTCTTTCCCTTAACATCGTCTAGTGGGATAAAAGGGGTATGTATAAAATCAAAATCGTCATTCGGTTTGCGCCGAGATCCGAATGTAAGGCCGACATAGACAATATAGCTACAACGTGAACGTAGTCTTGAAGTTTGCAGCCATTTCCTTCCCAGTGCTTCAATGGTTAGGAAAATTCCGTCTCTTACCAATTATACCAAGTTACTTGTCTATTTCTATGAAATAATATCTTTACAAAATTACGACACACGGAAATTCGCAAATAAAATATACTCGGATAAAATAATTTTTCAATTTCTACTACAAACTGACGTGATTACATTCACCTCTAGTTACTCTAGTATGCCTAATGCCTGTAGTTTTTGCTGTGCTGGCCGAAGAGGCAACCAATGCCTTTTTAAACAAACGCCATGATATCTTACAATTCTACTATTGGATACATTTTACTGAGAATGATACCCGCAATTTTCTTCTAAAATTAAGTTATGTTATGACAAATATTCTTTTAAATACAGCGTGGTCAAATTACTAGATCTTAGATCAGAGATTTGGTAAAAATTTCTCTTGATTGCACTGTGGAAACATTGGCAATAGTTATATGAAACATAATGATATGAATTACTGGATTATAGATTGTTTAAGAAAAATGTACTATAGATTTTAGCCATGTATGTACCTATATAATCACAATTTCCAGTAACATTAATAAAACTAGCTACACAATGCAACCAACACCGCCACCCTCATCCCCACGTTGTAGCCTTCTTTACACTTTACTATAACAACAAATATGTTGGGACAGAGAGAAGAAACACTCTCTGTAGTATTTCCCCTATCATCTTGTCGCTGTATCACTATATATTCTCTTTCCAATTCTGTTTTCATTTTGCTAATGCCATCCCATACTGTTACTTACACTTTTCTATTACTCTTCTAACAGAAAAATGAGAATACACAGGGAAAGGAGGGATCCGGGAGATTATGTGTGGTATCTCGTGCCAACCATGCACATTATATCAATTCAACTGTATTTCCCGTTAGTTTGGAGTTTGTGTTACACGTCTACTATTACAGTAGCAAGCGGACGGATATTTTTGTGTACGAAGACTCTAAAAACTGACAACATGATAACACGAGCTACATGCAACCCTTCTTTTCGAACTCGGATGTGCTGAAAACAGAAACTTCACTAATAGTATCCACATGAGAAATAATCAAACAAACTCCCTACATGTACTATTAAATAAGTAATGATTGCATGAAAAAAAAATTGATGATCAAATGTTATCCGTATATATACATATATCATATATATAGTATTAGCACAAGTGATGATACAGTTGAAGCTAGTTAGTTAATTGACGCCACTAGTTAGGTCTACTCTTGATTTGTTTTCAAAAGGGAAAATTAATATAGCTGGCTGAATTTAATTAATCTCGGTGGATTTGATCCCTTCCAATAAGTTGCAATTGTAAACAAAAAGCGACATTTTTTCTGTACTTCTGTAGTTTTCAAAGGAAAGTTTGCATTTTGCTGTCACTTGATAAAATGAAGAAGATGAAAACATACATTTTAGGTTACCCGTGGTTTCAAAAAAAGCTCATTATGAATTCAACAATGTCATTAGGGTTTTGTACTCTATTGCTTGCCATGAATTGTGAGAAACCTCTGCAATATATGATGCTAGGAACGTGTGTCTTCCTAACTTATGTCCGCTGATGGTGACAACTGCCAACAACTGACTTTCAGTTCTTACCCTTTTATCCACACATCTTTTTTTGTGATAATATGTAGTACTCATTGGCTCAGATCGTCCACATTAGAAACTTGGGCGGAAACAACTACCAAGACAACCAACAGTACAACAGTCGTTTCACCGTATAGTGTCAATAGTTGTACGGAAACAAGCTTTTCTTCGCATATCCAAGTGCGACACATGAAACGTCAAAGAAAACTTCAAAAACCAGTGACATATGGCATTCATATGTGAAAAGGTAACTTCACGCACATCTGCTTCTTCCTTTCCGATAGATGCCATTATTAGTAACATTTGCAGCGTTCGTCAATCATTTCTTTAAATGTGCATCTGATGCGAGCGACATAACATTTGCTATTTGTTTAAGAGGGGACATACCTTGATCATTGACGAGCTGTTCAATAACTGCGATAACGTTCATGGTGTCCTCTTCAGCAAAACAGCTCTGCTTAAATGCTTCCAGAACTCCACGAGCTGCTGCTCGCCTGTAAACAAAATAGCATCACATTATTACACATATTTAAACATTACTCATAGTAATTTGAGACTTTCATGAGCTAGGGCCACAGTGAAAGTGTTGGTGAATGGACTGTCTGAAGCTTTCTCACCGGAAGCACATGGGTCAAGTCATTCAGAAAACCAACTAATTAATGCGAACTTGTCTACCTGACTATGCTACAAAGGTGCAATAGAATAGGGCCAATGAATTACACACAATACTAAAAGTGTTTACACAGTTTACACTTGTTATGGTACCGCTACCGCTGCATCTAACTAAACTAAATATACATGAAAAGCATTGCATGATATTATTCGCCTAAACTTTCTAGTACAGTAACAAATTACATCATAGATTTAATTGTTCATCTGATATAGAAACGTGTTGCATAAAACTTGATTTCCGGTGGATAAAGCTGAGATCTGGGTGAAATAACCAAATATTGGAAATGAGACAAACAATAAGCATGATGTGCATGTGCATACTAGTAAGAGTTATATAAATATTCTTAATTGACGGTTTAAGTCAATTATGCCGACGATTACAGACTCCGCGATAAAAATAACAAACAAGACACTTGGACATAACAATTGACATCGCCATTGGTACCTATTAAGGTGAAATTAAATTCAGAGGAAATTATTGGCTGTTGTTACGTCAACTACGCACAAACCATTGAAAATTCCTAATTACTTAGCGTCAAGGTCAACCTTCCCAGTAACCAACATTGGCACCTCATTATTAAAGATAAATACCTTTCGAACGTGGCTCCTGACAAGGCATTGTCGGTAAGTTTAACCAGGAGATTGGCAAGGTCACCAGGTCCTAGCTCAGCTCCTAAACAGACCCCCATCTACATTTAAAACAAAATTATTTTATTTTTAACACAATTTATCACTAATGTGCGCAGTTTATTGAATTCGTGAAGTGTGTCAGATTCATAATTATTTAAAAGTTCACTCTGTAACTGAATATAACCACCTGGCATCTTTAATATCAAACACTCAACATTTAGAATGTAGAACTGGTTAAAGACGCAAATTTATCACCCTATCAATATTAAATTTACGAACACTCACGCACAATAGCTATTATATCTGTATTCTTGTTTAGCACACACATTAGCCACTAATTATCTTTAATTAAGTATCACCTACCTCCATTGATATCCTCATCGTTCCAAGGAGCCATGTAATCCATTCTGATCCAATTGCAGATAACTCCTTTTACACAAATAAACTGGCCAGTAATTCCTCCGTCTCTTGACCTTGCTTCCTTAAACTAACTAACTTAATTTTGTCCAGTTTTTTAAAACTTTCACTCCTTCCAGAAACCAAATATTGTTTTATTCAACTGACAACGAACACCCATTCAACTTCAAAGCATTGACAATTTTTGTTTACAATTTTCTCCGCAATCAACTGATCAGCCCATCTGTGTTTCCTCAATCAATCCTTCCCGTGTTAAAAAACAACAACAAACTTTGCACTTCATCTAATTCCCTCCACACTCAAAATCCTCTCGTTTGACAATTAATTTTAGCTCCTTCAGATTTTAAAAAATCTTGAAAAAGGCACCACTCAAATCACCTCGTGTTTTCTTCAATAATTATCTTTTTTTCAACACTAACAGTCAGTCTCACGCAAAATAAATTACCCACAACACACTTAACCGTCCAAGAGCACTAGAAAAAAAATTATTTACATTTTTAATTGCAAAAAAATGACTAGCTAACTACGTCTTTAGAGAGATTGTACGCAAAAATCACTAGAAAAAAAAATATTATTATTAACTGTACGAAAAAAAGACAGTGGCTCAATGAGTGAGCGTTATAAGTTGCGTCTCCTAAATATTTTTTTTTTGCTGTGTGGTCTCTAGTCTCTGGTAGTAGTGGTGGACTGCGTTCTCCTCGCTATCTCTTTACTACTACCCATTTAGTTCGCCCTCAACATCAGCGATATTGATACTCCTCTACCAGAACAAGTAGTACAAAGAATCTAATATAGGATTAGGATTCCTTTTTTTACTCATACCATAACCTCAAAAGTTTACTACGTTTCTCTAAACCATGAGCGTTCACGTCTTTAGCGTTAGTCATTTAGATAGTTTATAGGAATCGCTGATGTGTGCGCTTAAAACTTTTTTTGACAATGGATGAGTGATAGTTGTAAAGTATGCTTTACTAACGCACACATATTTTATGTGTCTGATGACGATTTACTTATTTGATTCACAAAAAAAAAATTGTTTTACTTAAAGTAGTATGTATTATATATAAAAAAATCTCATTCAAGTTCAACTTGGTATGGCGTAGTAGATTTTTTATGTGGTTATCATGATTTTTTTTTTTTTGTAAAAAAAAGATCTAAATGATATCTGGTGTATGTTTTTTTTTATAGGTGCGAGGTGTGTATGCCAGACCCAGACAAGACTGAAGCATTCTTTAAAAGAAAACTATAAGAGGAATGTAGTATGTAACGCACCACGCACAAGGAACACAAAAACGCAGGTAGCTAATTGCGAGGAATTACCTATCTATGAAAGAAAATATGTAAACGCTCTTTGAAGAGTGTCATACATAAGCTGCTTGTGTGTGGGGTGCATATTATATTTTTTGATTGATTTAATTCAAGCATCCGAAGAAGTTGTGGTAGAGAATAAGATAAAAAAAATTGTATGTGGTAGTTATTGTATTAAAGTTGCGCTGCAAAGTATATTATAATGAAGATGATAATAGCAGTAAGAAAAAACCCAGAGTCAATAAGAATGTGAAGGATTTTTTTTAGTTTGAGATGAATTGGAAGGTTGTAGGTATTTGTATCTGAATGAATAAGCTAGTGTTGAAGAAAATGATGGTTTCTTATATACAAAAGTAGTGCTGTGCCAGGCAACGGCGAGTATTGCAAACTCTGGAAAGTATGAACTGCACAATGTAGCGAATACAGATTTCATATTAATGGCCCAAAATGCTTTGCTAGTCATTTACAAATTAAGTATAATTGTGATCAATCCAGTAATTTATTCGTTTTACGCGCAAATATTTTAAACAAGAATTGTATTCCTATGAAAGTATCTCGCGGTAAACTATGAAAAAGTGATTTATTCTGTGTTCACCGGGCCGACTTGTACACGCTACATTTATACAGTATAGTTCTCATTTCATGTATGTAACGGACAAAACAAATTCCTATTGAATGTAGGCATGGCATCATACAGAAAAAAAACTATATTACAATATTATGAATAAGCTGTGAATGTACTTTACCTTTCGGCGTTTATCGCAGCGTTGTTTCGGGCTTGTATAGATGAAGTTCACAGAGGAGAATGCTTTTTGTATTGTGCAAGTACATAACTACAAGAATGTGTATGCTTAATTTTCAAAAGTTCACCAAATGTATCCATACATTCCAAAGTTGATCATCATCACAAGTGAAAAAAAATGCTTAGGTGGCGGGTGTAAGTTTTTTTCTCAGCTACATAGTATACAAGAGAGCATACTTCTCCGACAGAAAAAACATGAGACGCACTGTAGTAAGAGTTTTATAATGTAGTTGTAACCCTGGCCTATACTTTTCTTATGGTTTTTATCGTTTTTCATACGCTGTAATACATCCGCCCGCCTCTCTTGTAATATTTAGTGTTTTTTGCCTACTTACCTAACGAGCTGCCTGCTCTGCCTTTAGAAAACAACAAACTATGCATAATATATTTGTCTTGATGATGATGCAATATAAAAAATACCATGGCTTTTATACAGAAAAAAAAATCTTATGTACTTTTCAGATCACAGTTGTGGTGTGTGTGTAGGTGTTATAAACGATCATCCTATTATTTCATGGAATACCTGCTATAGAGTCAGTGTGAGAAGAAAATGTACAAATTTATTTTATTGAGAGAGATAAAAAGGTGAAGGTATGTGTGTGGTAAAAATGATATCCGTTGCGGCGATTTTCGAAGAAAGCAGGAAGATTTCATGAGTGGGAAAGGTACTTTCCGAAAACAATCATATTTCCTCGCATTTTGTGCTTGCATGTTAACTTTCATAGCAACGGCTGCCAGTGCTTAGTATGTTTTTTTGTTAATTTGTGCACAAAAAGTCTAATAGGTGGTGAACATTATGATGATGATCATCTTATATAACATTCCTCACAATCCAAATAACTTTTGGCCATTCCATGAGCGAAGAACTGGTGAGTAAAGGACTTTCGAAGAAGGAATCGCAGAGAAGTTTTTCGTGAACCTTTTTCAGTAACTGAAGGGGAAGCTTTCTGAGAAAACTTTGTCCACAAGGCTTATGGCACAATGCTGCTGCGTAACTTCCCATTGTAGTAGTATAATATTTTTTCCGTTATTGTGTCTCTTTTTCTGTCCTTTTTTGTCATCTGCTAAACTTCATACATCCATCGGGCAAAGTAAATGACCATCATCATGGTGAAAATGCTGTACTTTTTTTTTGTTTAGGGTTGTGTGGCATACTTGGGGAGAGAAGTGCCTTAAAAATTTGACGCGACCAAATTCTAACAAACTTATGCATCATGTGGTGTATGTTTCTTGTGTAGTTGTACAAAATAAGAGAAAAAAGAAGATTCAGGATCTAGAGATGGTGAGAAAAAGGGATGTGATGATGCTGTATGCTTTTTTGCATCATGTCTTTTTACTTGCGCCCTATTAAATGTTTTCTATCTAACCAACTGGTACGGATTCTCCCTTTCCTGTACCACACATCTACTAGTTTCGTCCAACCATTCTTTTTTTTTCTCTCCTTCACTTTGATGGGTTTAATTGGTAACAGACTGCATTATATGTATTTGCCTTGACTTAGTTATCCGCATCATTCATCGTCATTCACCACAACGCAGAGACGACAAAAACTCTGGGCAGTGTAAAAATGGGTTTGGATTGTACCAGGCAAAACATTACATTGAGTTTGCCTTTTTCTGTCTGACTTTTTCCATTAACGACAAGGCAATATTCATCTGATGGGAACGGTGGAGAAGATAGTTCAGCAGCATAAAAAAACTAAGATCTATTTTACTCCTTCTAGAATGAAAGAGTTTTAGCTCAAGTTCCAGTACTTCTGACCACAAAATTTTTCTAAGAATATTTTTCGTCTCCTTATATGGCTGTTGGTTGAAACAACCAAAAAAACAAGATATTTGGTATGCGGTCTTCGCCACTTCACCCAAATATGTGAGAAGACCAGTGCATCAAAATATCCATTTCTGGTTAATCTTTTCTCCTGAGATGCTCATCTCTACAAGGGCAGACCGATAGCACATCGCGTCACCACTTTTTTCCCTTAAGAAAAAAAAACTTCAAAAAAGATGTTTTAAATAATATAGCCGTGGAAAAACGACTTCAATGGAATCACTTTATTACTAATGCTTTCAGTTTTTTTTTGTATAATGCGTCTGAAGAGAAAAAAAAACTTGTGCGAGGGAAAAACTTTTTAGAGTACTTGAACCAGTGACTTGTTCAAGTATCTAACAAGTTCACATAATCTTAACCGTTTTGAATAGAAAATTACGTAAATTACGCGTATGCTTTATCTTTTAGAAATATTTTTTATACTGCATTCATTCCACTTTACATTTTCTACGAAAAAGCCATGTTCCCTTAGGGTTAATGAATTCTCCAAACCGAAACCTATTGAATCCATGTCATTGACCATGTGAAAGCCATCTTAATTCCCCGAAGATTTTCAACTCAACAATCTGATCCTGAATCTCGTTTCTTCCAAATCTCTCCAACGAATCTGTCTAATAGTCTGAATGAGCTTGGTAATGTAGGCTCATGTACATAATCCTTTAAGCCCAACTTCCTATTAAACTTCATTACATGCGACGAATCTTCCAGTTACATAAAAAAAGCCTACGAACAAAAAAAATAATATGCATTCATTGAGAAAAGTATCTCGGAAACAAGTTCCAGTTCTATTGCATAGTATTTTTTTACGCTGCAGTTGAGTTTTTGTTTCTATGTATAATATTTATCGTGCAGTAAACAAAAGTGCTCACAATTTCATTCACCCTTCCTTTAAACTTACATATAACATTTCCGTTACGCACGTAAAATTTTGTGGAGTTGAAATAAAACCGACAGGGAAAAAAAGAGGAGAATCAGTAACAGTACAGAATATTTATCAATATTCGATGGGGAGAAAAGATGCACATGTGTTTGCTGTTAATTTTTTTCGGCAGAGGATAACAATAATAATTACCAGAATGGTGATGAGCACGAGCTCTGACTACTCAAAAGTGAATGAGAAACAACACACTCGTCTGTTAGGAGCACTGTAACATTTGCGTTTTGGAATATAATGGCTTGATGGATGAGATGGGTAGATGAATGGGAAACAATACTACTACGTACACATTAGCTTGTTTTTTTTGTGCGTGTCTTTTGATTGTAAAAAGGGGACGTGCATAATTTTGTTAAGCTTTAGCATTGAGATGCTGATGATTTTATGGTGCATTATGATGCACTATTGCAACAATTTAAATGCTCTCCAAATCGTTTTACACATGCATGCGTTTTTTTTGGTCGTCATATTCCATTCTGTATAAAAAAAACTTTATCAAAATATCCTTTTGGTGGGTTTAGTTTGTATTTTAAATCTGGGAACAATATGAATAGCAATATTTATTGGAGGACTTACAAAAGTATCATAAGCCAGGATAGCAGGGTTGGGTGCATTTTTCGGGACTTTCTCCGACTGCATATAAAGTGCATGAATGTGATCATTATGCTTGATATAGCTGTGTGTAACCAGCCATAAATTGTAGCGAAATTGACATATATGTTTATTCTATAAATATTAGAGCTCCTTTTGATGAACCAACATGAATTGAATATTTAGTTGCATCCATTTTTTTCCCTGTGTGTCTCTAAAAATACATACACAGGCAGTTCCACAAACATGTTTCTAATCTAATTTCAACTTTATGTTTCATATATTCATTCTGTTGAGCGATGCGGTGATGGGGGATGGTGGAAGAAGAGGAAGAAATGTGATGAATCGATAAAACACACAGTTGTAGTAGTAGTCAAGCAACTGCACACACATACGACAAAATCGGTTTGTATTAAGTAGCGGTATGGCGGAGGTGGTAGGTACTGAACGGGAGAAGTCGGAACTCGGAATAGAATAGAATGAGCTTTATTGCAATAAAGGGGGATGCAGAAAGCAAGAGAAGGAAGAGAAGTGGAAGCGATCGATATTATTGCATGAAAGAAGACGAACTAAACTCAAACAAGAAAATTTGTCCTGGAGGACGCAAATGAGAATTGTAAGTAAAGTATGTGTACTGATGCTTGTACTTGAAAGAAACAAAAAAAAAGTATGAGCCGTTTCCTGTTTGAAATTCATAAGTGCGTTTGCAGAACACATCCCATCTGCACTATGAATCTGTTTTCTTTCAAGATGTATTTTGCAATAGAGAAACTACCGGTTTCGGTCATAAATTAGAGGCTACATTAATTACGTTTTGCATGTGAGCTTCAGGAAAAGG
>JAAXOA010003285.1:0-11715 GCA_036561885.1 Salina celebensis
AAACTTTTAAAATACATATTGTGGTGAGACGCTAAATAAGATTTATAAATAGATTTATATCTGTAAACTATAAACCATATTTTTCGTCTTATAGCCCGTCACATGTGGAACTGAAAAAGGGAAAAGAACTTGTTCTTGAGTTGGAAACTGACTACTATGCCAAACCAGGCATTTGTGCAGTGGTGCATCCTATCGATAATCTTTCTCATCGTTCCATCAGCTTTGCGCCTAAAAAACTTTCACAAGGTTTTAACAAAAGTGTTACGGTACACATTTTATACACTGGCACTCACAAAAAAGAACATCTACTCCGTGGCGAAGTTATTGCAACTATTATTATCAGCGGTGAAGGTAATTCGACCGATACCGATAGTGATGAAAGAGATAAACCGTCAAAAATTACAGAAATGATTGCAGCTGTCAGGTCTCAGCTTCCTAGTACATACACCACTGTCGTTAAAAAGTAAAATATAGCTTTTATAAGAAATATATATATATATATAGTGGGAGAGATAAGACAACATGAATACCTCTAAACCAAAGTAATTTTACATTTTCAAACATGCAGGTACTGATGAGTGCTTATTGTTTGTATTGTAAAAACTGTTGCGCACAATTATGGTATTGTATATAATGTTGAATACTAGAATACTGGAATGTACTGAGTAATTACTAGTCAAATTATGTTGCAAAAACAATCAAGTTCTTGTACGGGTCGACATGACTCTCACTCTCTGAATCTTCACATTCTATTATAAATGCTATGTACCCACGGGGGGGGGCATTTTAGCGGAAGGGTATGAACATCACGCACATTTGTGAAGCTCTTCCAGGTTTATTTCACCCACGGGATGAATCGTTCAATATTATAATGTATTAATAAAGAATAGTTGAAAGTAGTAATGTTAATAACTTTAATAGGTTTCACAACATCGTTGTCTTTGGGGTAGATTACTAGATAAATCATTGTGGTGTCGGAGAGATTGTCTGGGATGGGTGTTAGCGATTAGTGCAGTTTTCAATAACCCACGGGTTGATATGGCTTTCCTTATATAATAATGTAATTATTTGGGATTTTTAATAGATTATTAGGAGAAGCAAATAAAATTTGATTAAACTAAAACTGTCATAATAAACACAATTTTGCATTTTGATACAAGCGGCATAAACGAAGCGGCATATTAAAACTATATTTGATGCATAGTATTTATGAAAAAGTTGAGATATTAGAAATTGTCGTCTACGAGAATTTCTAATAGCTCAACTGTTTCATCACAAGTGTCTGTCCAGTTTTACTTTTTCCGTTCGATGACGCCCAAAATATTTACTTGGTTTTTGTCTCAGCATCGAACGGGATTGTGGCAAGAGAAAGCACAAACTGCTAATTTCTTTTTGTGTAACCTTCCCTGTCTCCTTCACTGAATGACCAGGAAAGGAAAGCAATGGTGGAAGTCTTTATGTATGGAAGTGACCAAATTAGTATAGCTTAATATTCGGCGCTCCATCATCGGCTATGTAAGAAGTACGACTTTGTACTTGCTAGATCACTTCCGACAATTCCGAATGAGTGAACTGCAGTCATTAAAGTAGTATTATTAACAAAAAACATTCACAAAAAAAACAAAGAATACACAACGTATCCGTAATGGGTATCAGCAGTTCCGGAGTGTTACTGATTTTTTTAGTTCAACTCTACGCAACAACTTTCAATTTGTTTGTAGGAAATTTTGGGCTTGGATCTGGTTCATGGCTTTGCGTGAAGGAAGAAGCATAGAAAGATATAATTATGTTGATATATATGAGCTCTCAATGGAAGCCAAATCAATTTCAACCAAAGATGTAAACTACAGTTTAAAGTTGAAAGCAATGTTTCAGGCATTACACAATGGAAGAAGAATCCTTCAAATATGTAAAAAGAGAAACCATCTTTTTTTCCATTTGCAATATCCGACAAAACCGACGAAAAAAGGCGGTAGGCAAAGTACAAAAATGATGAGTTTGGAAGAATGAAAAAGTTTCGACGACAAGGCTACAAAAGTTTTCTAAAAGGGACAAAAAACTCTTCGTGGCATATGCGTTGCTGTATATGACATCCACTAAAACTTGAAGTTTGAGAAAAATTTGTTGACTATTTGAATAGGATGAATCTTCAATTTCTTTAATTTAGTACATGGAATCGATGCATTAATAATAATTTATTTATCAATGAAGGTACATTTTTGTTAGATTTAAAATCGCTTGATTAAAAACGTTAAAAAACGTCTTCGAAATCAGTGTATTTGATATTATGAGAAATTCAGATTTCAACTAGATTGAAAATTGAAAAAAAAAATACTTCAACAGCAGTACAAAGTTCCATTCTTGCAGCGATTAGGTACGCCAAGTTGAACTTGTACACGCACAAATAGGATTTCATCTCAGTTCCATTTGTAATTCATGAAAGTAACAATAGTGGGCTATAGGCTGTTTTTCCCTGTGCAGATTTGAACCTGAGAGAATCATAGATGCCAGAGATAAACACGTCAACGTACTAAATTAAAAAGTTGGATAGAGAGATACGATGCGCTCTGCTTTCTCCGTCGTCATGTCTCTCTCCGCAAACCTGTTTCTTAACTGGACAAACTTTTTACTGTCGCTTTAAGAGCTTTTAAACATGCATATTTATCAAGCATGAATCCACACAAAAGGAATCTCAACGATTATTCATATTATTAATTTTGTTACGTTTTATGGGAGAGCTAGCAGACAAAATCCTGGAAGAAGAAATCGAAACATGCATAGCCACTCTACGAATATACAAGTTCTCGAAAGCAAGGCGCTTTTCCCCTGTCAGTATAAACTTATTTACTTTTACCGAGCTTAAAATCTACATTTGTATAGCAATATTCTCCTGTACAGTACTGTGTCACTCCTTCACCAATATTCAGGGATTCCAAAGTACAAACTTGACTGACAGCTGTTGAAAAAGTGGCAGCTCACATAATAAAGCCGTATACAACGGTAAATCTTATTTTAGTTATACTTCCTGGAATGATCTAAAAAATAATTCACTTGCTGGTGTATTGTACAAACGTATTTTATTTGCAGGTATTCAGTTCTTAGAAGATTCAGAAATGTAAATTGTGACGTCTGTCTAAGAAGAAAAACCACTTTCTCTTATTAATTAATATTTACGCATAGAATCACATTGTGCTCATATAAATGACTTTATTTTCTGAAGTGGATTTTTATGTTTCAAAATCATTTGAAGAAATGAGACAAGGCTAACAATGGATCAGGATAGGAATGTAAGTAGCTGTATGAACCAAACTAATGCAAGGAAAGTTGACAACCTTCGAGCATGAAGAGCTTCAAATATCTTCACTTCATTTTCAAATCAATAGTATGTAAATTGTAGCTTATATTTTTGATTTACCCAAAAGTACAATCTTCTTTATGCATTACAAAAGATAATTCATGAAACTAAACAAACGCACTATTATGCATTGAGATCGCACGTCAAAAACCTTTCAAACGTGAATCAACGCTTCAACACCAGCCTTCGTCCGTTAATCTACCGTGAAATTCGTTTTACCAATGCAACCTACCAAAACATCCATTTGCAGAATAAGACTATAAAACATTGCTAGATATTGTATACAAATACAGGGGTTTCCGTCTAATTTTTTCATCTGTCCGTACCCATGTCATTCATCGTTTCCTTTTTCTGATTCCTTCCTATTTCGGTTTAAATTGGACTAAAATTTTCCCCAGCCATTTCCCAAAAATATCCACCACTTTTACCTAGCGGAACATGCTCGTCATTGCAAAGCGACGAGCTAGAAGTTTATACTGACAGGGCTCGGGACTCAGGAACAGCCAGAATATAAAAACAACCTTGTAACAACCTTTTGGTTTCTCTCTGCCACTCACAATTTCAAATATTCACAACAAAAACACCTCATTCGTAATTACAACAAATAGTTGTGGAAACTAAAAAGGTGATTATAATCTATATATTGTAATTGTTTTCAAAACTCGTCCAAAAAATACAAATCATATTTACAATCGGTGAGATGAAAGCCTAAATCGGTGCCAAATTCTGAAGCACATACCACCAACCAAGTACATAGAATGGAAGATTTATCCAACCAGATATTATTTACGCATAGTCATAAAATCCAAAAGAAATGACGTTTTTGGCAGGTGTTACATATCTGTACTGACAGTCTAAGTATACTAATTTTGTGACGCAATAAATAGAATGAGAGAGAAATGTAGAATAGTGAGTTGTTATGACATGACAGTCACCCTCAACGTCCTGTTCGTTTGCAGCAAGGTTTCACCTATCAAAACAGAAACTGACCGCTTGTTTTATTTCCTCTTCATCCAATTCAAAGTTTTCGTTTCCTTCACCGTTCCACAGCATTACCCCACATATATTGGCATGCTATTAGAGGCTGTACGTAGTACGTAGAGTTCGCTGTGAACATAACGCTTCTGACAGGCAAGTAGTTATTTTCTAACAGAATATAGGACGACAGTTATAATAAAAGTGGACTTTATCGGGATTCCGACAAGGAAGCGGTAGCTACTGTGTACATGTGGCTGCATAGAATGTAAAGTTGTTTGGGCATGTCGCGTAATGGTTCGGTGAAAATATGCATTGCCATGCTCCTGAAACTTTTACGTTGACGAGTGTGTAGGAAAAATTTCAACTTTAAATTGGCTAAAACGACAAACATCTGAACAGTTTGGTTTTAGCTTTGCGGACGCCTGATACCATTGAACTGGTTTGCGGTAACTCTCATTGATGTTCATTTTTAGGGTTTAATTCATGGTGAAAAATTCCTTGAATAAAATATGGCGCAGGCAGACAATGATTAGTGCGGTAGCAGTCAGGTTTGCAAAGGGTCCTTGTTTGGGCGAGCTTTACTTTGAACTCCTTCTTTCACTCTCTTCCCGGAGTTTGATATACGTCCTCATCCCAAATTTTATTATATCTAGAAGTATTTGTAAATAAAACCTCGGGTTTTATAGCCGTCGTCAAAATACAAACTGATACTGTCATTTATCACAATCCGGCAAGTCTAGACAACGTTTATGTTACACACCTTTTTGCGGACACCTTTTGAGTAAATTATCCGTCTGTATCCTGTTATGGCTACGGCAAGTGTCGTACTGAACGTGATGGAAATGATCGCATAAATATCCAATAGAAAAGAGAGAGACTCGTCCAAAAATACCTATCACGATTTCGTTAGGTGTGCACGAGCGGTTCTGAACGGGAAAAAGAAACTTTCTACGGACGGGTGAGGAAATCTCCAAGAAAAAAGTGTATTCAAAATGGATGAGTTATTTGTAGAAGGCCGTTTTTATGATGAATCGTATTTCTCGACTGTTTTAAACAACAACATCACTTGTGCGAGTAAGCAAGGCATTTTTGTATCGAGTTTCGTGCAGGGGACGCTTCTGAAACATTATATTCAAAACGGAAAGTCTTTGTATTCGGATTCAAGTTGCCATGAAGTGAAAGAATTTCTAAAACGACAAGACATGGCTGCTTAAGTAAATAAATAATATGCATAATATTAATATTTGATTTCATTGTAGGAAGGACACTATCAGCAGACTGTCTTATGATATAACCGAAATACATTAAAGTTAACAATGCATTTTCCACTTGCTAGAGAGTTTCCGAATATTACGAGTGCAGAAAGAGGAACAGTGCATAAATAATAGATTAAAAACCTTTCATCTACGTCATGTATGCAAACAGCCGGGTATTTGGCCAGCTGCCTGTATTGGCTTTTCTACTTGCACCTTGCCATCCTGTAATTGAGAGAAAGCGAATGTGAAGAATTTGTAACTAAAAAAGACACGGAACAGAGCCCAGCCTAAAAATGAGGAGGGCACGACTTAAACTTCGCAGCTATTTTATTATACTTTATAGTCAACTTGGAAAGCTTCATTTTATAATACTCCAATTTAACACATCATCCGCCACCATGGTTCGGTATTTTCAAAATGTTTCCTGATAGGTTGAAAAGGACAGAATGGATGGTCATGGATGGCCATTTGAACATAAACAGCACAGGTAGTAAATACTTTAGTGAAGGAGTATTAGTTGGGCTTACTCAACTGAAAGAAGTGTCCATGTAACATAATGTTTTGTAATTGATACCGGGTATTTTTTATAGGTGGGATTATCGCCATCAGTATATACTTCATGTTTGATGAGCCCTTGGACGACTCAGTTTATTACCTGCGCCTTATTTATTTATATTTATGGATTTTACAGGAAAGGGGTAAACTGGGCTTGTATTCGTTTGTTTTGTCCAATCAAGGCAAGATGCGTAGGACAGGCGAATATTATACCACTTAATGGTTTGGCACAAACATACCAACATTACAATACTGGTGTAAAATACCAAATGCATAGCAAAGGGAAACTGTATGCTTTGGCGTGATGATTATATATGCTTAATAAAGAAAACTTGATTATTTTTAATAACTGATGGCTCCATGCTAATAAAAACAGATAAACTGGATAGTTGCTTGAATACTATAATTTTGCACTGGATACTCGTATTACCTCTCCTACCGAAAGGAAATGACAGGTAGAAAATGTAAATAATGCTTGCTAAAAGTATTCAGTTTGGATAATTCAATTTACATGGCGAAAATGAACGCTAAGCTAAGGGAAATGCCAGTAACACAAACTAGCCATTCTTAATAAAACGGAAAGTTTCTTAAGCGTAGTCTGACATACATAAATAGTGTCCGGAACTCAAAGAAACTGTTATAATTAGGAAATTCACTTCGGCTAATTATGATGCATTTTTGTTTTTAAAAATGAAATTACCAGGAGTTTTCGTCTGTGATTGAATATTATGTTTTATTATATTTATACGCACTTTACCTAACAGGCGATAGTTTACAATCGTGAGGTAAACGAAGATTGGTAGGTAGTAGTTATTATCTGTTTTCGTTTAAATAATCGAAAAGCATAACGCAGAGAAAATCTGTACCTTGTGCGTAACTCGCCTTATTAAAATTAATGATTGTAAAATCTGCATTATTATTTATCCCAACACATTTACTAAAACCGGCCTAAAAAAGATAACAGTCGTCATTCGTCTTTGTACCTATTGCACATATTGCGTACATATTGCGTTTTTATTTAGCGCGGGTATGGTCTAACACGTCGCCGAGCCTAGTTGTAACGAGGCGCGCCGTAATGCTATATCAAGATCGGCTACGCACGCGGTATCGCGGTTAAAACAAAATATGCAATATACAGCTTAAGGGTTTACGTATGATTGTTTATTGGCTCAAAATTTTCCCAAAAATACATCTATTTGCTTCAACCAATTCTATAATGAGGATATCTTCAGCTTTTCAGTTCTTGACATTGTTACTTGACGTTCCTGTTTCACACTTATGAACTCCATGTCAATCTTTTTTGCAATCAAAGATTTTCCATTTTGTGTTAGTGACAAGTATGGTATTGTACCAAAATCTAAGCGTCATTTTTATCGACGTGTTCTATCTTGCGATCTTGCATGTTATTTTCTCTTCTTACAGAGAACATACACATCACCATTCCCGTTCAGCGTTATGATTTTCTCTTTCTGTTCCTCAAACCAAGACATCACGTTTCTTGTTCTCATTTTTCAAGTAATAACTAGAAACTCGTAATCGTAACAGTAAGCCAGTTTTTTTTTTATTTGGCGTGGACGCGACAACCAGAAAACAATAACTACTCAAGCTAAGATGATAGATTTGGTCGTGCCTTTCTTTCAAGAGATCTACTTTTCCTGACTCATGAAGGCTCATAATAGTTCCTACTTGAAGAGCATCTTGTCAGCACAATCACACATTTTTGTACTTTCATTCTGTTAGTGATTATAAAGTTGAGTGCTAACCATGTTACATGAGAACTTTCTTTTTAAGAAAAAAAAAACTACTAGGAAAAGAAATTGGAAGATCAGACTTACCATGCAGAAGTAATGCGAGGGCAGCTATTTCCAATAGAAGAGTATTATTTTTCTTCGCGGTAGTTCTTCTTCGAGAGTATCTATCAGTGGTCACGGCTGAGAATAATAACGATGCCAGGATTATGTCTTGGTTATATTTGAGTAACAAGATAAGCGCTCAAGATGTCGGGTTGGAGAAGATGAAGGAAACAATCATTGCACACTATCCCTCTACAGATTTTCCCTCAACTTTTTTGTGCAATTTTTTTGCGGTTTTTGTCAAAAAAAAAGTAGCAGCAAGAGAAAGATGATGATTCTAGAGTGTTAATGATGATAGAGGTGGTTCTAGTTTGTGATGCTGTCGAAAAAGCGTGTTTATAGGTTGGCTTTGCTGGTTTGTTCATGTGTCCCACAACTTAGTAATCATACCAGCTCACTGTCTTTTCAAATTTCGCTTTTCTACGAAACAACTTAGTTATAAACTGGATACTCATCACACATACCGTTTTCTGCAAAAAAATAGTCACATATATAGTAGCAACTCAAAAACCGAAAGCCACTAAATAATACGTTGATAACTATACAGGTTATAGTTGTTCAACTATTCCACCGCGTTCACAAGACAATGAACAGTGTTTGCATACTTTTTGTATTCTGAGAAAATAATGCTGTTATATTTTTTTCATTTACATTCCTCTCCAAGTTTCTCTCTTGTGGAATGGATCCTTCAAACTTGACTAGGAATAAAAATTATACTCAGAGGGAGGTAAAAAATATTTGTGACGAGTGGTGTAGAAAACTGCAGGTTTCCCTTCAAAAAGTCATTTCTGTCGATGACGCCACAAAATAAATCCCTTTGCGAATTCCTGTCGAGAGGGTTCAGACTCTTGGAGCTATAAAGGAAAAAAAAATCGGAAAAAATCATTATTACCAGAACAAGTATATAATGACCAAGAAACAACTATATTATTATATTAGTTACCGCCTTTCATGATCAAAAACCCAATCAAGAAAGGTTAATTTATATTCACCCTTTAATTACTCCTTCGCCTATGTTTTAAAAATCCCTATCTACCCTCATGCAATATGGGAATATAGGAAATAGGAGAAACTCTCCAGTCAAATTCTCAAACTTGCACAATCCTCATGAAAGGATCTTTTTTGTTTTTTAAAAGACTATCTTTTCTCTTGCAAAGTCTCAACCCAGATTTTTCTCTATTTTTAAAGGAAAAATATGATTCTGCAGTTTTTTATGCTTCATCAGTAGTAATTTGTATCGACACGGTTCCCTAAAAATATTATTCTCGTTTCTTTTCCTCTGCTCACACATTTCCCCCGTGTGTTACTAATGATGACTCGTCTAATTCTCTAGTCTATCTTGATACTTGCATGATTGCCATAAAATGTATTATATTCTCTTAAAAAATCGCATTTCCATTTTCCCCCGCTAACCTAACTACTCTCAATTCATTAAAAAACAAAAGTTCTTCCACTAAAAACAAAATTAGTCTAGCTTCAATCCTAAACTGGTACCTTATCCTTTAGGGATTTTATCTTTCGAGATCGAAAAATTTCCACATTATTTTCACCACTTTATCGTTATCTTTTCTTTTTAAAAAACGAAAGATAGAAAAGGTAGTCGATGTGAAATGAGGGTACTACTACTGATTTCTTTCAACTCTTTCAACTTTCTGCCTCACCTAAAGGAAAAAGGATATCTCAAAACCAAGAGCTTTTTTTATATTACTTTTGTGTAAGAGTGAAGGTGGCGTGCGGCGACAGTTGAGATTTTGTGTCTACCACTGTCCGGTGAAAACTGAGCTCATTTCCCGAAATCATCGCTTTAAGTATTTCGATACAGGCAAAAAAGGGGGAAAAAGAAAGTGGCATGTATCTGCACAGCAGTCTTTTTCTCCACACAGTGAAAGGAGAAAACGCGATAGTCTCGCGAAACCCGTTTTTAATACGTTATTTTTCCCTTCATGCGCAACGGCCTCCAGTAAGCTTATTTCCATTGTACAATATTTTCTTTGTCGAGCGAGTTACCTTTTTTTGTCTGACTGTGTGAAGAAAAGCAAACTTGGTGGAAAAGAGACGCTCTCATTTTCACGAAGCGAAGTTGACGGTTAAATAACGAATGATAGCAGTGGAGAAGAAAAAATGTGCATACCGAAAAAAAACAAACTCGAAATCTGTACACATGACACAAGGATGTTCTCAACAACATTGTTTGTTTAAAATGATTCAAACAATGGCGATGAAATCCGAAAAGAAGGTATGGGAAGTATTTTCGAAAAGAAGCATTTAAAAGGTAGCTTTTTATTCAATGTGGATAATTTATGTATTGAGACTGAGAAAAACAAAGCATAGAATATGTACAGGGATCCTCAGAATTGACGCAACTCTTCAAAATTTTATTTTTCTCTTTGAAAATTCTGGTTCGAATCGATGTTGTTTTCGAATGACCAGAAAGATTGCACCATTTGATTAACAGAAGAATTCTCCATGCGCAGGATTCGAATAAGGCGCAGAGAAAATGATATTTCGTCCATTTGTCGAATCTTGTATACCGAGTTTTCCATGTTCATTAAAATGTGCAATCTTTTTGTTCCGTCGAAAAAACCTCGATTCGAGCCAGAATTTCCAAAAGGGAAAAATAAAATTCAAAGATAGCGGTCATTTTGAAACTGAGAAAAAAAGCTGTGTAGAGTAAAACAGGAAAACATGATTTTTTAACTGGTAGATGGATAAACATCATTCATGTCAATTTTTAACCCAACTGAATAGCTTTGTTTTAATTTTAAATGTTTCTTTGTACTTTAAGTTTTTAGCTGAACTAGTCATTTTTAAAGATCGTATTGACAATTTGAGGACAAGACCATTTGCATTGTCCTTTAGCTTTGGATAGACACATTCTGCTTGTTGGACAGAGATCTCTGAGAGTGTCGTCGGAACGCGTGGATTTTGAGGTAGTTTCTTCAAGCGGTAGATACACGATTGTCACAATTTCACAAAAGCAAAACGTTTTGTGGCAGAAGGAGATTTTGTTGTCCTGTAGTCCTGTGGAGTTCCTTCACATTTGCCAGGAAGATTTCCGTAGCTTTTTAAGCGTGTTGATTGGTTCTAGCTTTTGAAACGGTTATCAGAGGCAAGCAGTTACGACCGTAAATTTGAATTTTATGCTAAAATTTCTTTTTCTAATGATAAGGAACTAGGTTGGATGGTTTAGAGATGACGTTGAGAAAAAACTGACGTACAAGTGAATAGCATTGTTTCGCCATTTTTTCGTCTTCTCAGATAAAGAAGGAAATATCTAGTGGCAGATTTAACAAGTCGATGGATTTATTTTTTTGACAATTTTTAATTTTTCAAGTAACATTTTTTTAAAGATTCATTACTGGAAACTGTAACTTAATAGAATATTTTTTAAATCATCTTTCAGTCATCTTAACAAGGTTTGGAATCTAAACAAGCCTATACGTATTTAATGCATCTGTTCATTCTTTAAATGAATTATAAACAGAAAAATAACTATCTTCTAATTAAGTCTCAAGTATTTATTTATTTTATTTTTATTTTTTTTGGTTTTATATATTTGCAGAATATAGTCGGTACACACCGTAGACTTGTGAAGATAACAATAACCGCTAACTAGTGATACCAGATTCAAGATAGGAACAGAATTAAAATGGTAATTTGAATTTTTGCGGAAGTAAAAACTGTTGATATATGAGATACTTAGTTGAAATGTTTGATT
>JAAXOA010003286.1:0-11715 GCA_036561885.1 Salina celebensis
GTTTGGTGTAATCCTTGTTATAAATGGTCCGTCATAGAACACAAATCACATAATATTTTTTATTACGCGTGTATGCATACAAAAATAAGTTTTGAATGAGATATTCAACAAGACAGTGACGAATTGTGTTGCAGAAAATGTTTCCCGAAGATGGCTCGTCTTCGCGTTTCACATAACTGCTCTGAAAATCTGCTTTAAGGTAGAAATAGACATGTTCTGTGTAAAGACGTAGAATAAAAATAAGAGAAAAATTTTCTCCGGACAAGATTGCCGTTTTTTTATGACACATTCTTTTGTACGTGTGTATTGCATTTATATGGGTGTATCTTTTTTGAAGAGGAGAATTTTTACAGCTTGTTTTGTCGTTGTTACGATTGTTGTTTTGGACCAAGAGAAAGAAAAAGTAGTAGCAATACAACATGTTTTTCATGAGGGATTTGATTACTCCGCGTAATCCACAAATGTCAAAACTTTTTTATATTTGAGAGCTAAAAAAATTCTAGCAAGTGACTCTTGATGTTGCATTTGCGAGTGCAGCTGTGTGCTTGAACAAAAAAAGAAAATAGTTTCTGAAGCAGAACGAACAATATAAGCGAACAGCTATAAAAACCCGAAGAGAATCCTAAAAGGTCAAAAAAGAGAAAGCCCTGCGAAGAGGAATGAATAGACCAAGAAAATGACGCTTAGAATTGATGTGATTCTATAGAATGGGCAATGAAATTTCTATGATTACACCGATCTGCCAAGTAAAAATTGACATGGTCGTGTGACATGACATCGAAACGATGAATGACAAAAAATACACAACTTTATCTGAACTTGTTTACGGGTTTATGTCTATGGAACTTGTATGATTGCCAATGCTATTATTAATAGACAATGTGTAAAACTGATATCGTGTTATTGTTATGAGTAATGTGTGCGGTTATCCTGAAATGACGTGAACTGACTGCCCCCAGTATTTATCATTATAAAAAACAAAAAAAAACTATCCAAAAAAAGACAAAGAGATAGCCAATGACATTTTGACTTTATGACTCTGACTGTAATGTTAAAAAATGAGATTGTCATGGTAGTCTGATCAACTTTCATTGTAGTTTCCAGTTGATTAAAACGCATAGCCGTACAGTTGTAGTAAATATAGTCTATCGTTATGGTAAAGTAAAAAATTATTCATTTTTTTGCCAGCTTATTATTATAAATGGGAAATGTGAACTTGAACTGCAACGAAAGTTAAGCTCTGACTGTGTGTATATTTTCATGAAACAAGTTGTCGAGCAATTGCATTTAATCATCATTTATTTTTACTGTTATTCTTTCATTCGATCTAACATGGACAGTTCTTTATGGGAATGGTTCCATAGCTACAACACAGTCCTGCCAAGAAAATTCACGTTATGCTTTTCTTGCCATGTTATCAAAAGAAGAAATCTTATTTGAGTGCAAGCAAGATTGTACAAAAAAACGCGAGTCAAGTCAGTGGATGTCTCATCTGGACAGTAGCTTTTTCAGAGAAACACATGTCATATAAAACTAGTATCCATAGTCAATACGGTTTGATGAAGATCACAGTGCACGTTTGCATGAATGACACATCAAACAACGTTATCCGAGTGTAGAAACAGACAGAGACAGCCAACAAGAGAAACAATTCATTTCTTATCTAGGAGAAACATCTTTATCCTTGCTTGAGCTTCCAGAGACAGAGTCATCTCCACTTTTCCATCGCTCCTGCGAAAACTCCAGCTTTGGATGCACGTAAGGATTGCTGTAGACTTGAGAATGGATTTTCACATAATTCCTCCTTCTTTTGATACATGTCATACTGCCATGCCCTTATATCTGGGAAAAACTTCTTCCTCAGAATCGATCACTCTCTTTGAATATATTTTTTTTCCACGCGTGCACACATGTGCTATGCCTCAACTCAATATAGTATTCGTTGTGAATCGCATTTCAAATTTAATTAAGAGCACAAGTGCTAGCAGCAAGACGAGGAGCTTTGATAAGGTTACATATGACAATACGGAGTAGCTGTTATGTAAACATACAGGCACGTTAGGGCTTTGAAGCCATAGAACCTCGTCAAAACAGAACAGTCATCTTCATCGCATCAGAGACTGTCACCCATTATCCCTTGTTTGAATGACAACAGGAAAAATTGGGAGGGTTAATTGAAACGAACATGGAGGGTTTTTCCAAAGGTATATGTATAAAATTACACGGAGAAATTTGCCCCAGAGGAAGGGGCCACGGAAGGAAACATTCCGAGAAATGGAAAAGAGAAAAAAATGGCTGATTACAGCTAAAGTGACTGGTAAGTCATTAGAGAAAATTAAAGTGTAATGAGGCTTTCTATTGAAGCGGAACAAGTGTAAATATACCGGTACACAATGGAAATAACTAAAAACAAATGTGCTTTTGTACTTACACATAACGGTGAGGACCACATCCGCTATCTTCGGGGTATTTATCATAATGTTACTTGCTTCACATCTGAGTCTGGCAAGGTTGTCTTTAGTGGTTGCCGTTATAGTGAGCTCGTTGCGAGACTCACGATTCACAGTAGAGTATGACGAGTCAATGCGAACTTCATTTTTGTACCAGATTAGCTCAGCAAGCGGATTCCCACCTCGTGACACACACGCCAAGGTGACAGTCTTGTTTTCGCGAATTGGATCGCCCTCGGTGTATCCGTCAATCCTGGGAGCACCTGGTGGGTCTGTATAAAACACAAGCACTTATTAGAAACTCATAAAAGAATAGGTTGTGTAGACGACAATGTCGTGACATTTTCTACACCTTGCAAAATCAGTCTATCAGATCAGACTCTATTTTGAGGAAAATTTGAGCTTAAATTGGGGTTGCGGTTCTTTCTCTTGTTACACGAAAAGACAAACACACAGTCAGTCATTTTCAGGATAGAAAACAATGGAAACCGTTTTGCCATGAACATAAAATGCTTATTTGCACATTTTAGCGTTTATTGTTAACCAATTCCAGGAAATTTCGCTGGTGGTGGTGAGCAGATAAATGGATATGGAGTTAGCATCTGTGTGTTTTTCTGATCGGGCATGTTTCAAACTGTTTTGTTGTGAACTTACATTGAACGCTCAGGTAAACGGAAACCCTTTGCGGCTTTGGTAGCGCTTTATGCCTTGCTTCACAAGTGTACTTGTTACGATCGTCTTCAGCAGTTGGAAGAATTTTCAACTTGCTTTTGGTCGTGTTCATCTTCACAGTTACGCCATCACTTTGAATATCAACGAGCTCAGGAACGTCTTCACGATTTTCTGAAAATNTGGTCGTGTTCATCTTCACAGTTACGCCATCACTTTGAATATCAACGAGCTCAGGAACGTCTTCACGATTTTCTGAAAATCACACAAAAGCAAAATGAAATAAATTATATATTTTTTTATACAATTGCATTTGACTGAATCACTTTAACTGTAAAAATTAATTAGAAAAAAGGAGCTCTTTTGTCATGATTAAATTACTCTTTTCATTTCATTAACGTCAGTTTGTGTGCACTTTTAACGAGATTTCAAGAGCTCTTTGGAGCTCTTAAAAGCGTAGTTGATGCAGTATAAGATAACATGTTTCTCAGGGACAAAATAGATTTTGTCTTTTGCAAAATCCTCGACTATTTTGTGAGTGCCAATACGTAAAGCAAAAACCCAGAGGCAGTTCGCTCTACAATTTGCATAAAATAGTGATTCTCGCAATGCCATTCAAAACTCTAAAAATACAATTTGCATAGCTCTTTTGTTTGTGTATGCATTACTAATTGAGAAACATGTTGTTAGATAGCATGTGTGTCCACACAATAAAATATAATCACACTCTCAATGAGGATATTTTCTTCTCGAAACTACTGTTGGTATAGTTGTAAAAATAAACTTTCAAAAAAATCTATCGATGTTCCTATTTCGTCAATAGAAGATCCTCCACTTGATATCCGTCTCTGTGCTACTTTTGCTCATTTCATTTGATTAGGATCTTGGATGAATGGCATGAAAAGCCCATTAAACGAGAAAATGTATTCGTCAACCAATCCAGAAAATAAACTCATTTGAATCCACAACAAGTTCTCCTCTTGTTTTTTTTCGTTGGGGAAAAAGGGTTCAAGTGAGCCTCCAAAAATGAAGCATTGGAAAGGCTCTACACAAACAGGATGTAAAACGGTAAAAGCTTCCTATCACGTTTTTCGTTTTGTTCCTAGCTTCCTACGCTTGTTTTTGCCCTGGAAATTTCACCATCGACAGGGAAAATCCAAGCTATGAATAAAAAAGACTATGAATAAGGTTTTTTTTGTGTATGTTTGTGCTGAAAGGATTTCTCTGCTTAAAACTGATCCAGAAGAGAAAAGGTGGTACGACTATTTACTACACAGCTCACACAAACACAAGCCAGGCTAACAACACGAAATTCTAGCTGGAGATTTTGCTGGAGGAGAAGAAAATGCATGGTAGCATAGACAGGGTGTCAAGGGAATTGTACTAAATCCTATTTCTTCATTACAACTCTGCCTCCACACAAAACTGTTTCATGAAGCCGATGGAGAGGACGTGAAAAGTAAAGCTCTCTTAAAATCAAACTGAGAGGTCCTACAAGTAAAAACTAAAAAAAATCAACCTTTGGAGGCAAGGGGCAAAATGGAGTAGATGTGACTGGGGAGTAGGTATATTCAAATGGAATGACGGGGCTCCTCCTGGCTCCTTCCTTCTTAATTTACTACTTTTCTTGTTTTATTCCGGGGTTGTTGCTGCTGTCGACACACACACGCTGGAGAAAAGGGGAAAAAATCAGGCCTGGAGCTATAAAAAGGTCGATGCCTAAAAGGAATCATACATAACCTCCAACCGTTGTGTGTGCGCCGTGTGCTCCATGTAAAGCACTTAAAATTGATATTGATAATATTGGGTACATTGCCCGGAAAAAAATCTCAATCTTAGCTTTCACCTGCACAAAAATCTAATATTTTACTGAGTTTTATAGACAAGAGAACGGGGGATTGAAATCAGTACGGATAAGAGCGTTCAAATAAAATAGGCAAGGCTCTACATAAATTTCCTATGGTATGTGCTCTGGAGCAGAGCCGGATTCTTTTTTTGAAAAGTTTCTTGGTTACAAGTCCGAGCTGCTTGTATAAAGCTATAGACTATATCTTATTGTATGCATGCCTGACCAAAAAAAAGGAGATTTTTTAAAAAGATTTTTCTACCCCACCAGGAAACAAATCTAAAAGGAAAGATTTAGTTGAATGTAGTTTGCATACGGATTTATGTTTGAGAGGATAAACTTTAGGTATTTGTAGTATCTATAGCGCATTCCGAAGATCTTCTAGTGGGAGGGTCAGTCTTAGGTCGTGAACCTTTGTATCTTACATCGAGTGACATTCGCGTGCAGACTGTAGTGAGTGTCCGTAATTTCAATGATGCTGCTACAAGTCTTCATACAAGTCTTCTCTTATGAACCACAATCTATTTTATACAAATTGTCGGGGAAAGTGATCCAAATTGAATGCAAAAGTTATTGATTTGCCAAACTTGTGAGAAAAATATGACAGTATTGGCAGCTTGTCTTGGCCTTTTTTATTCTAGTAACCTGTCTACACTGTCACAGTGTTTTTCCATTACAAAGAGTAACTCTTGAAGTTTTGCCACCAACTTCTGGTGTTTATGACTATCCAAGCGTACCTTAACATTTTTTGGCCGACTGCCTACTAGGTACCTTATCAAATGTGGCAAGTCAAGTATATGAGATCCTCTGACGATTAGTTATTATTCAGTCTCAGTAACTACAATTATGTCGCGAAGTAGAGCGTACAGTTACCATTTTCCTGGAGTAGTATCACTTTAATTATAAAGCACGTTCTCTGTTTCTCCGCATCAAAACTCAGCGGAAAATGGGAGAAACGTGAAATGATGCTAATAGTATAACTACCCAAAAAAATACTGGTGTCAGTGATCGTCTCATTTTCAACTCTTTCTCTACAGCTATTCTCCAACTTTCCCTATTAGCATGCCTATTTTAATAGCTAGGCTACCTATTGAATGGGCCGTGAAGAAGAAAATATAACATTTCTTCGTCTTTATCAGTATTCGTCGTTGCATACTTTTCCTGTTTCTGTTTTCCTTCCTCTCATTATTTCCTCTTTCTAGAAAAAATCTCCAACACAGCATCTATTTGGCAAGCAATAAACACTACAATGATGATGAGGTTTGCTAAAAATGGCTGAGAAAATTGGAGAGGTTTGTAAATATACACACGTTCCAGCTACCTTTCTCCCATATAGAGTCATTATTCTAGTGTCGCTCCTAATGGCGTCGATTATTCCACAATTATGCTTCATTTTCCCTCCCGGAGAAAGTTCATACTTAACTAAGACGTGTATAAAAACAAGGAATACTGGAACGTAAACATAAACCTATTAATAAAACTTTTTGTGTTTACCATTCTGGAAAGAGAAAAAAAATATATATTTGGCAAGCGATGAAGTATTTAATGGCCTGTAATAGCAATGATTGGTAATAACAATTACAGTAAAGGAAAAAGTGTGTTAACGGATACGTTCTCTTGTATACGAGGAAATCTGAGATATTTTGCTAGCATTTAAGGTAAAAAGATCATATCCGTCAGGTTTTATGGCATTTAATTTATAAACATACTAAAGATTTGAATCATAAGTGAATTTTAATAGAGGGTAATATCGTAAATAATATAACCACAGCAGTAAAAAGGAATTTTGCATACCTGTACGGAGAACTTTGTCGTTTTTGTACCAAACGATTGTTGCCGCAGGACGAGCATCTCGCACAATACACTCCAGTTCAATGTGTTCCTTCTCTTTCACTGTAATTGTGGCATCCGGAGCATGACTACTGATTTCAATGGATCTCGGGGGAACTGCAAAATACACAAATATATAGAACATTTAGAACATTAGCTTTGATATAATTACAGGTGTGGTAAGCATTAAAAAAGTTGTATCTGTGCGACTTACACAGAGAAAATTTTCAAATTAGAAAGTAAGATATATAAGTGTGAAGAAGATGAAAGCGCGTAAGTACTTCATCACCATAATTGAATTTTATACCAAAAGTAGGAAACAAACAGTGATTTCCTTTTAGTACGGACAGGGAAAGTGTGAAAAGTGTTTTTCACTTTGGGAAACACTCTTTAATCATAAAGTCATTAACCTCCAACTCTAGACTACTGATTTCAATGGATCTCGGGGGAACTGCAAAATACACAAATATATAGAACATTTAGAACATTAGCTTTGATATAATTACAGGTGTGGTAAGCATTAAAAAGAAGTTCTGTCTGTACGACTTACACAGAGAAAATATTCAAATTAGAATGTAAGATATATAAGTGTGAAGAAGATGAAAGCGCGTAAGTACTTCATCACCATAATTGAATTTTATACCAAAAAGTAGGAAACAAACAGTGATTTCCTTTTAGTCTAGGTACGGACAGGGAAAGTGTGAAAAGTGTTTTTCACTTTGGGAAACACTCTTTAATCATAAAGTCATTAACCTCCAACTCTGCTATCAGAGACGCATAGCAATCTGTATGAAATCGGGAAGGAACACCTTACCCTGCCCTTTGAGTAAGAGAAATTTGTGAGAAAACCTTGTTTCTAAAGTTCATAGATTGCAATATATGCATAGTAGAAAATTATGATGACGGTTAGCCAGTTAGCCACTTTCTCTCACGTTGGGGTGACCGCTGCATGCTGATATACGACAGTTGGATTTCACTCTCATTCCCTATTAACGCTGTCTACGTTACAGACACAAAACGCTGACTTTTCTTGAGAGAAAAGGGGGAGAACGAAAAATGCATGAAATATTAATACATTCTCATCAGCAGAATTATCATCATCATCAGTTCACTTTATGGTTAATTCAGCCAAACAACGAAGAGCTTAACCTAAAGTAACTCTCCCCCTTTTATCCTAATGAGTATTACTAATTAATAAATGGAAAGTTGCAGGATACTACTGTGTTTTTTTCAACATCTGTGAAAATACTGTCGGTTATGGAGCATTGTTCAAAAAAGCTGTTCTCTCCGCACTGAATACTTAATACTAGAGGCACGTAAAGAATGCGTTTTGAATTAGACCTTCCTTTCTTTCAAGCGAAACCCAAGGATTCTTTGCCCTTGCCTTTTCTCCTTGACTGCTTGCACTCTGTATGACACTACGTTAATGTATGAATGATGCCCTAAAGTGTAATAATTGTAATTAATTGCGTTGAGATGTGTTTGGGGTGAGTTATAACCTTTTTTATTTATAAGCACAGTACAAACAGCGCTTCAATTGGATCAGTTAACTTTTATTCTTGGAGAAAGCTTGTTGGACACTAATAAACTGTTTGACTCTTCCCAATAGTCCAATCAGCCATTCAAGGACTTTACTGGTGTTGTTACAAAGGAAAACAACTCTCATAAAAGATCGTTTTTTACAAAAGCACACAATAATGTTAATAAAATAAACTGGTAACTTTTCCTCTGAATAAAATTGTTTATATTTTTACTCTTCCTCTAGATCAACGAGAAAGTTTACTAAAACGACTAGGAACAAAAATACATTTTATTCTGGAGCACTTTTAGTACAAAACAGTAACCAAGTGAAAAGTGAAATAAAAGAGAAAAACGTGAGACAACCAAAAGCTGATCTAACGTACGTGGGGATATGAAGTGGGCGCGTTACTATTTTATATTTTTGCTTCCAAACTTTTTTTATTTTTATTATGCATATCATGCTTACTTTTTCGCAATGTAATATAATAAAATAATATTATGTTTTTTACGTGCATTCCGAAATATGACCAACTTTCTTTTTCTAGTTGCTCAACTTTCTAGATTGTATCAAGAAGAAGAAAATGAAATCAAGAGAGAGAATAAAGAAGAAGAAAGTGTAAATAGGAAAATAAACATTTTCACACCATTTTCCACACAACATAATACGTTCTCTCTTTTTTTCTAGATAAATGCCTTTTTCCTTTCGTTTTCTTTCCTATGTACAAGCTGACCTATATATCATCTTCCCAAGGATTTCCTTGAAAAAAAATCGAAAACTATAAAAAACGAACGGTCCTTTTCCCCCTTATAGACTTTAAGAAAACCATGGCATTTCATCATATATTTGCTCCTACAAAACTAGGCCGAAAAATGGAAGAGACCAAATAACCCAGCAATTATAACAAACAAGTAAACACATAAAAAAGCTAACTTTTCCTTGCCACTTTCACAACAACCGGAAATGAAGCAACATTTAAAAAATTTTGCTTGTCGCTTTTCTTCTTCTTGTTGGCTCTCTTCCACACGCTTTTTCAAGTGGAACACAATATTTATTATGCATACAATATCATATTTACAATGACTATAAAACGAGTTTGTATGAGTGAAGAAAAGAAAGAAATTCCTTTGCAAACGAAAGTGTGGAACCGTTTTAATCTGAAATTTGAATAAAAATGAAGGGAAGGTCTTTGCAAAAAAGGAAAAAAAATTGTAAAGAAATAGTAAACATCCGTGACTGAATAGATTAATCAAAAAACACACTGAAGCATGTAGGAAAGAAGTGAGAAAAGTAGAATGAGAAAAAAAGGAAGAGTGATATTACTTTCATCTCTTTTCGTATTCCCCATCGTTTTTTGTTACGAGTAAAGTACAAAAGGAATAAAAATGTGCGTCTGAAACTGAATAGTATGAGCAAGGCCGTGTGTAACTTGGTTTCTTTTGGAGAGAATTATGAAACATAAAAAACGCATGCAGAAACTACTAGGAAGATGATTTTGATTTAAGAGGGTGTAAATTTTATTGCACATTCTTCTCCAGAGATCTGTCTCCAAAATATCTAGGTATTAACGTCTGGAGAAAAATGCAAAAAAATAGGAAGCTGGAAGAAGCTCAACTAGCTCAAGGCAGATGGGTGTTTCCCAAGAACACTCTAATCCACACTTGTTTAGAATAAACACGTCAAGTTGCAAGTTGATCAAATAAATGTATGTTGTCATATTTTATAAGTCTTTGTGTCTGTGCTAAATATTAGGCCAAGAAGGTGAATTACATTTATAATATACACGAGAGACTTTAGAATATAAGAGGGTCAATGTACTTGACTTTATTCAGAATGACATACGACTGTGAATTCACGTCGGGAAAATAAATTTTTTAACGTTTTTTTAAAGTACGATAATGCTTTCTCTCCGGCGGATATCCGGAGAGAAAAAAAAGCGCATGTTAATATTTTACCCGAGGACAAATTTTTATGCATGCAAAATGCAATCAGAGTCGCATAATTTTCAAGTTTCTCACTGCATACAATATAAAATTTAAGCAGAGGATAAAGATGTGGAACATCATCATAAGTCTCTACTGAGTATACCTGTTTCGCAACTTTCTTTTCTATTGACCATGATGTTTTTTATGCCCTAGTAAAAAAAACTCGCGAATAGAACTAAATTTTTAAAGAAGAACTGGCATAAAATAAGCAGGCTCATTTTTATCGCTGTTGGTGCAAAAAATGGTGAGCGTAAACACGTCACTGGCGTCAATTATGAATCGTAAATAAAGTGGCAAGTGCACAAGATATGGATATTATAACAAACAAGTCGTAAAAAATCTCCTTTTTGTATACTCAAATATTTTCATTCTGCTTTACTACAGTCTGCAGTGCTCTTCAAGATTATTTCCCGCATTACCTACTTTTAAAGAGCTGTGAAATGCCAAAAGGTGAGTTCTTTTTACGTGAACACATCAGATGCAAGAAAAAGGGTTAATTTTCGGTTCCCGTCACATGGAATTTTCATGATGACGGTAGTTACACTATATCACGTCTAATGTATCCTGTAGAACTGAATCCTTTCTTTTACTTAAAACATGCTCATGACCTACAGGAAACCAATATAAAGGTGTTAGTTGCTCATAAAAATGCTAAAAGTGGATTTTAGATCAATAATTTTGATAAGTTATCTGCATCCCCAAATTTAGTACACTTTTTGAGTATTTTTTCATTTACATTTTCTCCTCTGCATATTGCCTGCTATCCTCATAAATTTGACAAGAAAATACGAGTTTAATGTTTTTAATGTTCAATCCCATATTTTAAAAGGAAATGGAAACATTGAAAAGAGGTAGCAACAATTTCCATCAGACTCAGACAGTAATGGCACCGGTGGCTCAACAAAACGTGCACTTTTGGTCTTCTCATTTTATTTAAGGGATTTTAAAAGTTTGTCCATTCCTTCGATCTTGGAAATTATAGCCTAGTTTTATTTTAGGTACTACATTCAGCGTAAAATACTTTCAAACCAGTAGACACAGTTTTTACTCGCGGGCTCGTGGAAAATCTACGTTATTATGGTAGTTTTTTGACGAGTAGTATAAAATGGATCAGATGGGAACTGAAATGTGTGGGCTGCAACTAGCAACTCTGAAGAAACCAAAGAAAAATATTGGATAGAAGAAACTCTGTAAATCGGATTTCAACTGGAAGTAAACTGGTGGTGATAGAAGCAGTGTGGTGACTCGTTATGGTGGTGCTTGAACAATATAAAAAGAAGGAATGAGATACACACGAGAGCTTTTAAAATTATGGGTTGTCTTTCAAAAATACTGCTAAAACCTCTGCTAGTGGTATCCTTTACAAACTTTTCAATAGAACAACCATAGCAGATGAGAAATTCGAAAGAAAAAAAA
>JAAXOA010003287.1:0-11715 GCA_036561885.1 Salina celebensis
AGGTTTCAAACACTTTTCCACAGTCACATCAGTCATGCTTGTCCAAACTTCTCATCCTCGCGAGATGGCTACTTGCGAAGTGGGTTTCGTATAATGAACTGTATACAAATATGACTATGAAACGAATAACAAATCCGTACTGTAATACTTGAAATATGTAGAAGTGCGCAGATTGAATCTCATGGGTATCATTAGCAAGTTTTTCGATGGAAAGCTTCAGATTTGTAACGAACATCCCGATCGTCGTTCATGTTGAATTCGATTTGATTATGCGGTGTTGTATGTTCGAAGCACAAATTTCGACTTTTTAGCTCGAGGCTGGAATATGGATTTTTCGTTTTATCACAGCAGTTGAATTTCTCAGAAAATTGTTTTAAAATTGAAACGTGACTTGATAGCATGTGAGCTATTTAGTTACTGGCGTGGGGGTGGCACAGTGTTTTCATACATTAACACGTTTGGCAATAATATGACATCATGTTATGTCATAGCTTGAAGATATCAGAAAGATTGAAGAAGTTGAAGGTGAGGGAGCTATGGGTTTAAAACATGTCCAGCCACGAATGCCCACGGTGTACTTTCTCTTTTTTCTCTCTTCTCTTTCACACCTGGAACGTGGACCATTTCAAATGTGTAAGAAAGAACGTAGTAAATTGGCCGGATAATTTTATCCCAATATCTGAGTTTCTTTTGTGCAACACTCAATTTACTTCATTCTTTGTTTTATTAGCTAGTGTACAGTTTTGTATGGTTAATAAATGTGTTTTCTTGACGAAATAAAAGTTTTTGAAGAAACTTTGCCAATTCCCGAAATATTTTACATCAATTGCACGCAACAATGGATGTAGATATTTGTGTGCATTCTTGTTCCATGTATCGTGTATGGATGCTCGTCTAGTTCTCACAACAGCAGAAAGCTGTAAAATTCAGTGAAACTTTGTAAAAGTTTTGTGAGTCTTGAGTCTGAGAATTGTAGCGCTTTTTGGAAGTCAGCAATCTGATTTTGTTTCGTACTATTTTATGAAGTTGCAGTTTGACCAATTTCAAAGAATCTAGCCGTCCAAATGCTACAAATATTTTTCAGAATAAAATCGGAAGTTAAGACTTGGTTCAAGTAATATTAAGCTGACGTGCCTAATTGTATTAGAAGACAAATGTGTCCAAACTTCACTTTCTTGTAGGTATGTGTTAGGTAAAGTTGAATGGGCTTACAAATACTATATACAGACTGTAAGTTTCTTCTAGAAAATGCTATGGATATAATTTTCTTGATTATTTCTGACCCTGATCTATTTGTTTCGTCGAACCTATAACCTAATATTCAGAAAAGACCAATACTAAATGTGGCAAATTGTGATGGAAATCGCTTTGTTCTCGACAATAATGATCACAAGTCTTTCCAGAGTTGGGTTGTATTCATGTGTTGGAGAACGTTACTAATTTTCTGTTCTAATTTGTACGAAAACCAACTATCGGAAGAACAGAACTGAAGAACATTTTACAAACCCCTTGAAATTGTATTAAGCTCAAGTTACAGCAACAAAACATGGTGGATTGTACAAATTATGGATTTAGTAATAAAATTGTAATAATCTAAATAGTATCTTTTTCATTTTTCTTGAAAGCGAAGGCGAAATGTCTGCGTAAATATAGCGTCTGAGTAAAAATATAGTTACAATTTACGTTGGTAACTGGGCATCCAATATGAAGCTATGTCGAGTTGACGGGCGAAGCTTGGTATTTTCATCCAAATGAATCCTTGCTTTCACTCATACGCGCCTTGTAAGTCTCCCATGGAAATATTGAGAAAAGATGGTTTACTATTCCCACTTCATTGAGACAATTTGAAGTCCGTGAAGCTATAATTCATTAGTACGACGTAGACTTATGGCAAGAAACTAACACATATTGTAACTTCAAATACAAAATTTCCGTCATCCAGTAACGTTGTCAGTTAATAGGCTTAGTTCTTGACTAAAGCAAATGGCTTTTAATTAGTTGCTAGATGAGCTTCCACGGGAAACGCTGGTCCCAGTTGTTGCTAATTAGAAGTAATAGTATGAAGGAAGGTATTTGTACACCGTACCTTCACCGAATGTTTCTGACTCATGTTAAATCCTTCCTACCACGTGTGGTGTGTGTGGAAAATGGGTTTTATGTGTATTTTATTAAAAAAAGTAAAGGAAGATAAACAAAAGGAGTTGTTCTACATGTGAATTAATTTACTCACTCCGATTCGGTCTGAGTTAGTTGATGCAGGGCAGCGTTGGTATTTTGTAAATTAGTCTGAAAGGTCATTTCCTGCATAGCAAGATAATGTAGACTATGATAGTTTTGTACTGGCTTCTTTGAAAGTGCGGTTCAATTTCAATGTTTTGGGAGAAATTAGGTGTCCTGTATCCACTACTGCGTTTCAAGTTTGGTCCAATTCGGATAAGCGAAACATTTAAAGGTTAAAATTGCGTTACTCTTAAGTTCGTTCACATCTTCCAAATTTGATTTTTTGCGTTGTTGGTGAGGCGAAATAGTTCCGATATGTTCAACGTCGGAATTTGCGCTTTACAATAGTAAAGCGTTCGAAATTTTGCTGAACCTCGTCCAGATCAAGATTGTTTCAAAATCGAAACGTTGCTTAATGACATATCAGAAAAATGAGCTGCTGTGAGAGGGCTTATACCATATTCTTCTGGACGCCCTTAACTTACCACAGCCACCACTTCTTGCTTTATGATTAGCTGGTTTGGAATTTCCATGGTGTAAATCAACACTCCAGTCGGATAGAAATCACAAAAACATAAGCATATAATACTGTAATGTTTGATAAATAAATTATTTGTTTCCAGCTGTTTAATACAGTTACTGGAAGATAAAAGTATCTTTCACATTTTTATAAAACATAGAGTAAATTTTGTGCATAGGTAATTAGCTATTCAACTATCAGATTATTTAGTAATGTACACGTTCTTTAGGAAGCTCTACTGGATATTACAATTGGCGTCTGTTCAAGAGAGTAGTTGTTTTTACTTTGAAGGGACTAAATCCTTGAAGCTAGTAATTTTCCTGACAACAGGGACTGAATTTATCTTGTGACGCACAGTTCTGCTGGTTTTAGAGGTTTCAGTAACCATTATTAATAAAAGGTATTGTAAGGAATCCAAAGTGCGTGTATTTAAATCTTTTACCCGTTGTTTCGATCATTCACTATGATCCTCGTCCGCAATTTGTGAATATAGGAATATATCATTATGGAATCTATGAAAATGTATTTTTTATTCCACTACTTCCAAGCCAACAGTTGAATTAAGTCAAAATTGTAATTTGAATCGTGTCCATGCATTTGTATTGTCCTTGAAAGTCGTCCATAAAATATCAATCATACGTATATTTTTAGTTTTTAAGCAGTTTTTATGATGTACTACTTCCCATTTTTAACAATGTAGCGTTAGAATGCGATCATATAGAAGTGCTGACAGGGCAAGACCAAATAGCGAACAAACTTAAAGTAATAAAGGATCGTATTAATGTCTTTGCGGGGAAACCCCCGGCGGTGAGGTCTAGGTCTTATTGTTTTAGCTATTTTTATATAGTTTATTAAGATTTTAGTAAAAGAGAAAGAATTGAATAATGTTGTTAACAATAAAAATGGCAATTCATAATCATACGCTAACATTCTTGTCTGGGTAATTGTGGATCTGAGACATGATAAAAGGATATTACGTCTGAGGAAATCATTCCCCAGACGTTTCACGCAATGCTCACATTACGTGCGCATTACGCACCTTATCACTTATTGTCTTTGTTCTTTGTCTATCGTTGGCCGTCTCGCATCCTCTTCTGATAGCAAAGTACAATAAGACAAACCATGCAAAAAAAATAAAAACGAAACATAAATTGACAGAGATAGAAATAAATGATATGGACTTCGATCGAAAAATTCTGCAATTTGGAACCAGTTGGTGAAAAAACTAATTTAAAAAAAATGTTATCAGAAATATGTCTCAGATCACCTTACATATAAAAATGTATATTCATTTTTAAAGAAGAAACTTATTTTTGAAGGGATTACCTAATGGCATTGATGATAAAATAACCAAGCAAGGCAATTTATTTAGCCCCACTTAGGGTAAAGACATGGTGGAATTGTACAAAATACGGATTGACTAATTGCTCTAAACTCGTTGACATCTTTTCAAAACCTTTTTTAAAGCTTGTGTCTGCAAATGTGGGTTAACTTTGGTTAGTTGCCGAATATGCCGCAATGACTACTCAAAGAATAGTACAAAGATGAAGGGCTACAGGGGCACTTACTGTGTCTGCTCAAAATTCAGGTTGTCCGGGTTTGGATTTTTGCTTGTGTGGCATGGCATGTGTTTATCGTTACATATTATTCTTTAACCCGACGTTTCTCGTTTATTCGTGTAGGTCTTTTGGAATTGGCATATTTTTTAAAGTAGTTTTTTATGATTTACGTTCTAATATTTACAATATAGCGTGAAATGGGTTTAACGCAACACTTGGTAACAACATCATATCAATAATCAATTCAAGCTTAATCTATTTGTTAGTTTTGCATGGAGTTAATATTTGCACCTGCACATGTATAATGGTGTAACGTGTAACTGATAATTAAAGCCGCGGACTTGATAGGGACAGCAGGCTAATACATTCATATTCTTCCGTTTAGGGATGATGTACACGCTTTAAAAAAGAGAAACCTGTTACATACTTCCGGCGAGATCGTCTCCGGCAGACCAGCTTGAGAGTACAAGTATGATTATTTTACTACTGATGACACAGTTGTTAGTGAAGTTCAGAATTACGTTTCGGAGGAGTGATCCATGTGAGTGTGAGGGTGCCAGGTAGAATCAACTAGAAGTTCGGCAAAGAAATTCTTAGCTTACTGCTTCTTCTCCGCTTTACAGAGCAACTTCCTTTGTTTCCATGTTATTCGATTCCCAATCAGTGTGATTGATACCATATGATTGAATGTGGAAAATATGGCCGAATTATTAATTGCCAAAAACCGCAAATATTACAAATATTGTTCTAAAATTATGGTTCCAAAATAATACAAAAATTAAAACAACATTAACCTGTGAACCAGAGCACCCAGATTGAACTCTGACTGACATAATTAGGACTTGATTTTCATTATTATCTCTCGCAAATATTGAAAATAGCGCATCTTGATTCTATTGATTAACATTCTATAAGTAGATACTTGTTACACACGCTGGAACTCTTTGAAGGTAGCACAGTTTTCGTAACGGAGTGTTGCATCCTTTTGCAATTTACCATATTTCAAATCCAAAGGAAGTTTTTAATAATTTGATTTAATCTTGGAACTTGGTCGATTTTAAACGCGTAAGAAGGGACTTGGTAGATTGGCCGGAAAACCTTGATTAGATTACCGTGTGTGTAGATATTTTTGAACATCCTTGTAGCCATTTATCGTGTATGGATGATCGTCCAGATCATTTAACAGCATAAATTTGTAGAATTCAGTTATTTTGAAGAACTTTTGTGAGTCTTTTAATATATGTAACGATTTTTGGAAGTCTGTAATATGGTTTTGTCTCGTACTATTTTATACAGGTAGAGTTTGACCAATTTCAAATAATCTTAGCGTTCAAATGACACAAATAGATTCAGGATTAAAAACTTTTAGTCCAAGTAATGTTAAAGTTAGTGAGCCTAATTTTATTAAAAACCAGATAATACTCCTTACAAGTAACTTCTTGAAAATGCTTAAGAAATTATTTTACTAATCATTTCTCACCTTCATCGTCCATCCATGTGTCTCTCTTACGTCACTTTGTTTCATCCAACAACACCGTACCTTCAAAGAATGTTTCTGACTCATCTTAAATCCTTCGAACTACGCATGGTAACATATTGTTTAAGACGATATTAATGATTATATCGGCAAATGTTATACCGTATTCATTTTGAAGTGGCTTCTTTCATATTGCGGTTCCAGTTTACTAGATTTAGCGTCACATATGATAAACTAGGCAATTGGTATCCACTACTGCGATTCAAGTTTAGTAAAGCTTCGAATCAGATTAGCAAAATCAATAAAGTTTTTACTATGCAGTAATAAAGCGTTCGTTCGTTTGAGTAAATGGATGAATGTGAAAAAATGATTTGCTGTTAGGACTTTTATCAGAATCTACTACACACCCTTATGTTATTTACGCCAGCTACACATTATTGTTTTACGATTAGCTGGTTGGGAAACTCTATGCTGCAAACCCACATTCCAGTTGGATGGAACCAACAAAAGCATACGCTCATACGTTAATATAACTTTAATGCTTGATAAGGAAATGATTTGTTTCAATCGGTTCAATAAAGTTCCTGTAAGATAAAAGTGTCTTACCGGGACCGTCAGACCCGGTTTTATTTCACGACAATTTTATAGTGGAATGAAAACCTTTTGGAAATTTCTCCGAGCTCTCCACTGATTGAGGCCATCGCATCCATCAGCAGAGATACTGGGTTAGCTTTTGTTAATAGACGGTAACGACTTTTCGAAGAATAATACAAAGGTAGAAATATGGGTACAAGACACTTGCTTTATGATTGGTCGTCCCTGGCTAGAAAATACGGTTGTCTATATTTTGACTTGTACTGGGCGCCGAAGTACATGATTTGATAGTTTCTTCTTTGACATCGTAATGACCAGCTTCGGATCTAGATATTTTGTTGTTTAAGTACATGTATGTGCATCAATACATGTTATTCTTGATCCCTACGATTGTCGTTGATGATTTTTTCTTTCGTCTGGAATTCCTACATTTTTAGTCATGCTCTTCTTCCTATTTTAACCAATGTAGCGTGAGAGTGCGATGGTGGCTAATACAGACGTGCTGACCGAGTATTACCAAAAGAACATATTGAAAATAATAAAGGATCGCATTATTGTCTTGTCAATGTGGATTAGATGCTGTAGTTACAAGTGAGACTGATGATAACTGGCTGCGAGTGAGTGGAAAAGCGTGTCTTTGCTGTCCAATAGCCTCAAAGATTTTCCGTATCCCAGTGAAAGTGCAAGTGAAATAAAGTGGAGAAATAATATTTCCTGAATATTTAGTTGGATTCTTTATTCATGTAAGAGTCCAGTAACAATTATACAACTGATGCCTCCATAGAATTTTCCGGGACTTTTTTATACCTATCGATAACAAAGAAAAGCCATAACCTATTTTTAGGTACAAATTATGATCTATAAATATCCGTTACATCATGCATCTCCAGAACGTTTGCCCGTGCTTACGCTTGATTACATATTATTCATTGTTTACAATATTTCGGTTGCCTTAAGAACGTTGCCTTACTTTCAGGGAATGTTTACCATCATTATACTTTTTATGTAGAATATTCCTTTGTTCTTATGTTGTTCATAATATAGTTTATTCGAATATTTAAAATATATCTCGTGCAATACACATTCTATGTCTCAAAATCACCGAGCAAGGCAAATAACTAAGCCCCACATACAGTAAAGGCATGCAGGGATTGTAAAAAGTAGGGATTGACTAATTATTTTAATCTAGGTACCATCTTTTCAAAACTTGGATAGTAAGATTGTGGCTAATAATGTGGATAATTGGCTCTGCAGATTGTGGCTGAATGAACAGATATACAGGCTTACATTTGGTCAACTGGCGCAATCGTCGCCACTACTACTCAAAGACTAGTACGGAGATAAAAGACTACAAGGGAACGTGCTTTATGTTTTTAAAATTACTTGGCTCCGGCTTACCGGCTCAAAAATCAGGTTGTCTAGATTTTTGCTTGTACTTGACGCCGAATCTTTACTTGATTCCATAGTGTCTTATTTTATATCACATATTTCTTGACGTATCGTTGTATGTTACTCTTTACTCCGAGGTTCTTCGTAAGTATTCGTTTCTTTCGTTTTCGAATTGGCGAATTTTTTGACTTAAGGTATTTTTTATGATTTACGTTCCTATTTTACCGATTTAGCGTGAAATGGATGTGATGTTGGCTATTAATACTGTGTCCGTCAAATGGTGTACAGGAAACCAGTTTGAAAGACAATTTATTTTGTAATTTTCAATTCCAGCTGTCGCGAGCATAATATTTTTGTAACTTACGAAACCTGAGCCGTTGCATACAGAATGTCGTCAAAAGAAGGGTCCAATGGGTCATCAGGCCTGGATTTCATCAGCAGCGTGGCAGATATAGAGATTCCCAGTCGTGATTTGGTTTAACGAATAGTTGAGAAATTAGCGAGATGTGTGCGTCCAGTGAGAAGTTGTGCGATATGTCATAGGACTTCTCATAATAAGTTATACCGTGGATTTGATTGATTTTTTCTCGTGTACGAAAAGAAATATGTACGCTTTGCGGGCATAATTTACTGAACATGCCAATGCTTATTTTTGAGAATATGCAGAAATCCAACTTGAGTCTACTGCGGTTTTCGGTTGCGCAACTTCCCATTGATGGCATCTTAAATTTTAAAACGACTTTCAATTGAGAAGATGCATTAGAAGATCACAACTCCTTTGGTTTCTGGCACATATTCGCGTCGAAAACGTAAATATTTGAATCGGGACTCAATACATCGATTTTATTATCGTTATATTATTTGAATTGATGACTCTTGTAAATACGGCTGCAAAAGTCTTCCCTTCTTTTAGTGATGATAGGTGTACTTAAGCAGAGAAATGCACTGAAACATTTGTGTGAGCGTTGAATAAAGCTTATGAAGAGAAAACAAATGATGTTTGAGCTGGATAGAAATAGTGGCGATGATTTAGTTGCTAGCGACGCGCAGATTCTGAAAGGATTCAAACTGACTGAACAGGTATGTTATATTTTTCTAAGACGTAGGTGCACGATTCATTCGCAGGTTGTGTGTGATCAAGGTTTATGGCATCAAACCGAGGATGAATTCTTTCCGAGTTAGGTGATAAGGAACAGTGTTTTGCGAGTTTGTCTGAAAAGTATTTGTCAAGAAGCAAGATTATGTTGACAGATCAACGTGTTTTTTTATCCTTTCGTTGCCCCATATTGAAATTGCTTCTTACGTAATCCTATCCAATTGAACTGGATTTGATGGTACTTTGGAAATTAGTTGCCCAGTAACCACTACTGCATCTCAATTTACGTATAACTGGTGGATTCACAATTTTCAGTTTGATTCCATCTTAATCTTAAATAAATAACACTTTTTCGCTCCTGCTAAACACGTCATCATTACATACGTACGAATTTTCCCAATTATATGATCAAGTGGATATTGTATAGCTAAATGGTCCTTTAAGGATAAAAAGCCGCTCTAAAATGAGAACCGGCTGACCAGATTTTTCCTGCCAGTAATTGCGTTGCACAAAACGCATCGGTCGACCATTTCTCCGAACGCTCTACAGATTGTAGATATGGCATCTATGCATGAACAGTTGGTTAGTTTGGTTAGTTGCATTCAATGGCACGACCACAACTCAAGGAATAGTACAGAGATAAATGGGTTAAAGGGAGGGACACTTGCTGCATATTTTCGTTGTTACTTGTTATTGGATCCAAACTCCCGCTACTTCGATTTTTCGTTGTACCTGCTGCCGAATATGCAATTAGTTCGATACTTTCTTGTTGGGAATGGCAATGACCAGGGCAAATATTTCCATTTTCTGATGATACCATTTTGACGTCATTAACATTTCGAAAATATCTGTTTGTTCCACTTGGAATTATCATATGCTTAGTACTAAATTATTGTTTATGACGCACTTCTGAATTTTACCAATGTAGCGTGAAATTGGATTTTTGATTCTCTTCTAATCGGTACGACAAACCGCTGTCGAAAAAGCCGTAAGTGTCAAAATAGAATCTTGGCGATTGCTTAGAATTTAGTAAAAACCATCCCATTTGAAAAATTTGTACACATACCTTCAAATTGTGTCAAGCTCAAGGTAGAGCAACAACCTGGCAGATTGTTCAAACTGTGCATTTTTTAATAGTAATTATTGTACTATTGCTATTTTGTTTGTGCACGAGATACATGCGGCGGCATAAATGATTGAGTATTTTGCAAAACGCACTTTATGTTACGTGGGTATTCGATGTACAACTTTGAAGAGTTATTTCTTGGACCTGGAAAGATGAACAATCAAACTGTCATACCACAATCGGAAGAACAACCTAAACAAATGCATTGAGTAACTACAGGAGCAGAAAATTGTGAAAATGAGGAACCTGTACGACAAAGAAGGAATCAAGGCACCAACCAATGAAGGAACCAAGGAACAAACCAATCAAGGGAACAACTGTGTCACGTATGAAGTCGTTAATCAAAACGTGAACATCCAGGAAAGCCAAGCTTGAAGACTATTATGATCGGATATGATTCTCTATCGGCAAGACATTTTGCATACAAACATGCATAACCGTATGAATGCATGCATGATGATAAAAGACTTTGTCTTAAGGTTTTTTTGCTTCAGTTTTTTTGCCTTATGACAATAGACAATAGTACAGTAACACAAGTACGAGGATAAATGTGAGAATTAATGAACGAATATGGCTATATGCTTTTGCTTTTTATTATAAACTTCCAATTTATTTTTACATCTAATTAATAAAGAAGTTACAATTTTCTTAAACATTTTTTTTATTATTATTTTTATACCGGTCTTAGCCACGGAGCCAATGTAGTTCTCCGAGTGGTTCATGAAGCGGCTCGAAAAGCGCTGGTACCTCAGGTTCGTCCCGCACTTCGCCCCAAGCAGGCTGTTTCCATTTGATTGGGAAATTTTCCCTTACGAAATGGGCGGTCCAAACCCCCCAGCCGGCATTCTATGGAAGCCGGTGGTGAGCCATTTGGCAGAGTCGTCCGGATGAAACAACCGCATTAACGACTCCAAATCAGTGATTTTGTTACGGAAACGTGTTGTTCCATTCCGAAGATCTACCGGTTCCGTTACGATGTACTGTTCCACTTCTTGTTAAAAACGGGACGCCGAGGAATCTCCCCTCATTCTCCAAAGACGAAGCATGTTGCACAGGATAACGATGTGGTGGCACCACTTCTGGGCGCTTTAAAAACCCTGCGTCCTCTTCGTCTACCACTATTATGAGTGGGCACTTGTTAAACTTTTTATCGCTTATTAGAAGTATCTCTATCGTGATGTTCTAATCCACATAGAGATGTATTCTGTCGTTATACGTAAAGTTGTCACTATCTCTAGTGAAGTAGATACAACTGTTTTGAGGACGGGGGACGACTTCGAAGGTATTCCGACTCTCGAGATTTGAAAGCTACCAAGGGATAATTTAGCATCAATATTCTTCAATATATTGTATAGTTTTGCTCGCTTTAGCAATTTTTGGACCTAGTGGGAGTTCAGGGTATGTTATATATTTTTATCTGTATCTGTTTAACACGTAAAGATACAAATACAAAGGTTGGAGAAGCTGATGGGTGTAGATGTAAGAGAGCTGCGGGTGTAAAAGATGCCCTGCCACGAGCGCCAACGATGTACTTTTTTTTCTCTCTGCTCCTCCAATCGTGATTTCATCCTGGAACGTGGTCCATTTCATATGTGTAAGAGAGAACTTAGGAAATTGGCCGGATAATTTTGATCTCAATATCTGAGTTTCTTTTGTTCAACAATCGATTTACCACGTTCACCGATTTATTGGCTAGCGAACAGTTTTGCATGGTTAATAAATGTGTTTACTTGA
>JAAXOA010003288.1:0-11714 GCA_036561885.1 Salina celebensis
CAGTGGGACTTCGATATAAGGAATACCGCTTTATAAGGCCCATATGCAAAAATATGTTCCAATATAAAGTCTATGTATAAGGACCTCTATCTAAGGACTACTTTCATATAAGGACCACAAAGCCCTTCATTTTTGCGTGTCCTTATACAGACGTTTCACTGTATTTGTAAGTTAACAGGTATCACTGCACTTTACACAGTATTTCGCAGTATAATATTTGGCTGTAAACAAACAGTATTAGAACCAAATACACTTCACGAACATACGCAACCAATATAATGAATCTTGCAACAGTTGGCGTCAACGTATTTTGAAAACAAACTTCGTTGTTTTCATATATTATCCATATATACTTCTAACGCCATATATATATACATAGTGTCTGGATATATTGACTCAAAGGAAGACTCGTTCTCACTTGCTGCGACATTTTTTGTCATATTAATAGTACCGTCTTGGTGGATGATGCGATGAAAGTTTGATACGAAATAAAGATATATAATAGTCCAATCCTATGTTTCATTGTTTTTTCAAAGATTGGATAAATCTTTTTCATAAAGGCTCTGGAATTGAACAACGGCTCCAATATTTTATTGTGATTTGGGAAAAACCCGGAAATATTGTCAGCTTACCGGGTGGGTCAATAAATCAACCAATGTTCCACCTTCATACATGTTGTTTTGTTTACAGCAGTGTTATTTTTTACGATGCTCACAGTGTACACGTTTTCACGACTGCAAACATAGACTTAATAGTATCACGCATGGTGCATATACTTTTACTAGATCAGTTTTTGAAATAACAAATTAGTTGTTCCACAATCACGATTTGCATTTTTCACAACAATACAAATCGTTTACTCTCGTATCTGATACAATTATCTACACGATATGAGACACGAAATAGGAAATCAGCTAACTAACAGCAAGACAATGCACTATTAATTGTTTAACTCTTTGATTCAGACAAATCTGCATAAGCAGTGTGATGTAACAGATTTTGAGACAATGGTGGTCGTATGCCACTAACAAACTTATGTTTTGACGTATAAATATCGATTTCTTAAGGAGAATCACAAATATATATGCTGCCCGTTATCTGAGTATGATTCGTCCGACGGGACTCTAGTGATACCTACCTAGTGATACCTAGTATGGCTCGTGTGAGTGTGCTTATCTTTTTCGTGATCTTCGTACACAGAAACAGGAAGAAATCAATGAAATACTGTAATGTGCACTATACAATAAACGTTGTTTGCATAGGTATAGTATATTTGGAACGAGTTCGGTATAGTTGGAGCTCTACTTGTGGAATTTTGGCGAACCGCAACTGGACTGTGTCATTCACAATTTGGAGTTATATTGACTTATAGCTGAGAGTTAGCCTAAATCTCTAACTAATTCAATTGAAATATGTTGTGCAAATCACGGAGTTGGAAGTATGTTTACAGTAATGCCTTACGTGCTTTCATTATATTGCTGATTCCCTAGTTTTTGCCAGCCGCAATAATGACTATTACGACTACAAAGGGAAATATCTAGTTTGATGTCGGCTTTTAATATCCGCTTCCTTTCTATCTGCCAAATATCCGCTTTTAAGTAAAAGTTGGTAAACAAAAATCCAAAGTTGTGTTGAGTAAGGCGGTGTAAAACTATTCTGTACGGTAATTCCTTTAGTTTCCTTGATAAATGATTGTAATTGCAATCTTGGAATAGAGAATATTGTCCAGCATCGCGCATCCAAGGTTGAAATACTACAATAATTGTCCAGGTACATGAAAGCAGTTTTGCATATTTTAGGCTTTTGTATATCACTCATATACTATACTATATACTGCGATAATCGATATGGCTGCTTAGTACTGTGAACCCGTATTACCAAACACCGTGGCTTGCTTCTGCCCGGTAAATTATGTATGGCTTTGCTATAAAAATGAACCGCTTCACACCATGCAAAGACAAAGCATCTTACAGTAAACAAGCATCTTAATAATTGTTTGAGTTCACTTTTAAAAACGTTTATTACAAATCAATTATTATTTAGTTACCTATATTCCGACTTAAACTTACGCATTACAAATCATTAGTTCAATTTGATTATCACAGGTTTTTTAAAAATGTTACTTATAATCTTACAAATTAATTACTTGAATATCTCACAACACGAATCATCTGTTAACTGACTAAAAGCTGTAATCAAGGTCCTGGTTGAATATCCAAGTGTGTGGCGATTTATCGTTTCGTGTGGGAAGACAATGATTGTCGAAACCGTATTTCTTTTCCTGGTACTGGAACTTTTTTTTTTCTCTTGATATTGCCAAAGTAGTAGTTTGACATAGTGATCACAATCATGTTTATCGCATATCTCGCACCTCACTAGATACACCATTTCAAATATGCTTCATGATTTCTGGAATATACTCCATGATAGGTGGTTGGGGTTGCCCTCCAAGGTTCCAAGGAACCAAGTCAAGTGACAACTGGATATGGTCCCTTCATTAGATACCCTTTTAAGTACCTGCCTGCCTTACCTGGTTAAATCACTTCGTGTGATAACCGCGGGGGTGGATGGTGCATAGGTGGTTTATCAATTCGGTTACCATCCTTTCATCATATTGGTATGATGTATGAACTACCTACCACCTTTAACATGGCATGGCGTTTTAAAAATGTTGCTGGCTACGTCGCACGGTTTGGGCGTACTGGTTCATTCATCGGTATTTGTCTTCGCGGGTAGGTTGTGTCGGAGTCGGTTTTGACGGATGAGGCTCTGAGGGAGAATATGTTAATTTAACAGAAAAAAACCTTGATGGTTTGCTTAGATGCTTGTGTTACTGTACTCGTTGGGCAATGACTGGACTTCACCTTATATAAAGACTAACCGCGCTGTAGACATGGCACTTTGATCGTTGACGTGGAAGGTGTTGGAGGAATTGTTGTAGTTTTTGAAGCAGGTTTTTTCGTGGGTTTCGGAGAAGGTCCACCTATTAATTACATGAAAAGTGTAAAGTAGTTGATGAAGATCATTTCAACAATCCCGTNGGAGAAGGTCCACCTATTAATTACATGAAAAGTGTAAAGTAGTTGATGAAGATCATTTCAACAATCCCGTATTTCAAAGCAAATATTGCATGATTTAGTCAAATGATTTAGCACGCAAACTATGTAAACTTACTTGTGGTAGAACTGATTGGGACAGGTGTTATAATTGTTGAGATTCCAGGAAGGTTCCTATTTTTGGAAGGTTGTACTGTGATCTGGATTGTTGTTCGTTTGATTTTTGACTTTTTGTAAATAACTGTGGTAAATGTAACAGGTTTGTCCATTCCAATGTTATCATTTTCGTCCATCGATGCGTCAATGTCTTGTTTCAAGGGTACTTTAGACTTTTCATTCATAATTGGCTTAGTGGACCGTAACTGGTTTCCATCTGATTGGGAGTAATCGTCAAATGCAGATGTAACTGGGAAATTCCGTTTTCGACATGGCTTTTTGTTCGTTGGGCTAAGTTGTCTGTTCCCCGCCGTCAGAAGCAGTGGTAGGAGGCTCTTCTAAAGCTTCATCGTTCTTTTCATTCAAATCCGGATTTTCTGTGGCTTCAACGGTCGGCCCAACTGTGCTTTCCGTTGGCGTCTTTAACTTCCGGAGAAGGTTTGCAGCGGTACTTGTTTTAGCAGATAACGGAGTAGGTTTCAAACCAGGCTTATGACGGTTTCTTTGTGTTATCATCGTGTTTTGTAGTTTCTTGGTTTCCGCTCTCAGGTGGTACGTCCTCCTCCAATTCTTGGTGATCGTTACTCAAGCTGGATGTTGCATGTGATACTGTAGAAAATTTTCGTGGTAATCTGGTTGTAGATACCTGCGACTGTGGCTTATTTGTAATTTTTACTTTCTCTGGAACCTTAGTCATGGTGGGCGATGGGGCTGGGCTTGTCGGGATTTCTATGTTGTTTTCAAGAATCTGATCAGTTTCATCTGTATTTTGAGGGGAATGCCGCTGTCGACAAGGGACCTTAGCCGTCAACATGGAATCTAATGTTTCTGGACTGTTTGTCAATGTAGGATTCGTAGATTTGGAAGAAGTGCGCAATGAAGGGTTAGTCGAGGTTGATTGCTTTCCTACATCCACTGAACGGGTGCCTGTTGATTAAAATTGATACAAAATGGTAAAATACTTAAGGTTTGAGGTAGGGTACTTAAGATTTGATACAATATCAATTAATATTAATAGTAAAACTTACTTGTAGACCTGATCCGGCGAGTTGTGGAAGATTGACTGGTATCTTTTCCAGCTTTTGTAGGATTGTATGCTTTTGTCGATTTCGTGATTACACCAGAAGTAGTTATTTCAGTTTCATCATCTAAATCCGTCGTTAAATCTGGTTTTAAGGGCATATCTGAAGAAATGTCTATTTCACTGGTTGTATGCGTATATAACGGCGTAGTAGACCCTACTAGCTTGTTTTTAGTTGGATTTTGTTTGAAGGAACCTGACAACATTTTTTTTCTTTGTCGACATGGCTGTTTACTTGTTGCGTCATCGATAAGAGGATCTTTTGAAGTTTCCTGGTCCAGTTCATTCAAATTTGCATTCGTAGTGGGTGATTTTTTTCTTTGTCGACATGGCTGCTTGCTCGTTGCGTCATCGATAAGAGGATCTTTTGAAGTTTCCTGTTCAAGCTCATTGAAATTTGCATTCGTTGTGGGTTCAGTCGACGACTCAAAGTGGATTTTGAGTTGGTATCGTTGAGCTTTGTCGCACGCTTCCGGTTTTAGTGGATGAAGCCATGGAATTTCTAGTCGTGGTTTTCTTATCAGGCTTCGAAGGATGCTTCGTGGTGTCGTCTAAAGTTTTCGGTGTATTGTTTGAGTTTGGAACCTTTGTCGTTGTCATAATGCCACTTTGTACCTCGGACTCAGCGTCATCGTCATTTACACTGGTGGTTGTAGCCCTTCCAGGAAGTCTGGAACCCGGTACTGAGGTCGTCGGATTTCCAGAGCGCGGAGTTGATACAAACATGCCACTTGTTGACCGCAATTTCATTGTGGAAGATGGCTTTAATGATTTTAAGGTTGTAATTCCTAAGTTTTCTGAATCGACTGGGTTCCCTGGCTTCTTCGAGGTTGATCGCAGCTTCCCTGGTTCGGTGGTACTTGCAGAGGATGGTAACAGGGTAGTAACGGCTTTACTTTTGAAACCGGGCTTTAACGTTGTCCTTGTTTTCTCCTTTAAAGGTTTGGCTCCTAGGTTACTGCCTGGAAGATTTGTCGTTGATATGTTTTCCAGTAGCACCTCTTCCGCAGAATCTGAATTGGAGCCTGAAGACTTCGAAGGTAATCTCGTTGAAGGTGTCTGAAACGGCTCTAAGCTTGTCATCCGACTTTTGTTTGGAACTTTGGTATTTTCAATTGCCTCCTCTGATTGTTTCCTTGTGGACTCGGATGGTGCTGTAGCTGCCCGTAAAGATGGAATATTCTTTGTCGCAGTTGGAGCTCTTGTGGATCGCGAAGCTGGAGTGGAGCCCCCTCGAGATTTCGAACCTCCAGGTGTTTTCCCTTTACTGGGTTCCTTAACTGTTGGAATTGGAAGGGATTCATCGCCTCTTGGAAACGAATCTGTGACCGACTCAGGGCCCTCTGTGAACTTTGAATTGGTTGGTGTGGTTATTATTGGAACATGTGGATTTTCTCTTTGCATGCCATCATCTTGCTCAATATTGTCATCTTTAGCAACTCGCTGACGACATGGTGTCTTCAAAGATGATCCGGCATCAACTAGGACGAGTCGGTTCCTTTGGTGGGGCTTGCGTAGAAGTTTGTTTACTTCCTGTTGGTGGTAGCCCTGATTTAGGCGTAGAGGACCTTGCATGTTTACTTGTTGTTGAAGGTCTTTCTTTCCTTGAAGGTTTTACCGTAGTCTCCTTTGTATTTTTGTAGCCACTTGTTGTAGTTATGCTAGAATTAGGGATTTCAGTGTTATCATTTGATTCATCGATAGGATTTTCTCCCGGCCTTTCCCCATCGGACGGATTAAAGTCTTCGTTCGTTTTAGCTCCAATCGAAGGCTCAATTTGGTTTTCGTTTGGATCCTTTCCGTTCTGGGGCACATCCGAATTCGTTTGGGGTGATCGGTTTTTGCATGGTACCTTTCTGGTAGTTATATTGTCATCTGGCACCTCATCCGGGGTAGTTGGCTCATCTTTTGGTTTTTTGGTCGAGGACGCTTTAGATTTGGAAGTCGCCTCAGCAGGATTTTCTCTTGGCTTCTTCGAGCTCTTTTGCTGGAGGGCTCCAGGTTTCTTTGTCGTTAAGGAGGAAGGTGTGGATGCTAGGTTTCTGAAGGAAGCCTTTCCAGTAGAAGCCCTCTCAGATGTTACTTCCAAAGAATTAGAGTCACCACTACCCATCTCTCTTGGCTTCTTTGTGCTCTTTTGCTTAAGGGCTCCAGGTTTCTTTGTCGTTAAGGTGGAAGGTGTGGATGCTAGCTTTCTGAAGGAAGCCTTTTCAGTAGAAGCCCTCTCAGATGTTACCTCCAAAGAATAAGAGTCACCACTACCCATTTCGGGGACTTCAGGGGTTATCTTTACTTCAGGTCTTGATTTGCACGGTTTTGGACTGTCTACGTCCACAGAGTCTGGAATGGACGAGGGTGAAGTTGCTGATTTTAATTTCGTTGGCGATGTTTTAGAAGGACCTGTGAGGTCCTCTCTTGTCCTGCAAGGAACTTTCATACTGGTCATTGCTTCGTCTGGTGGCTCAATTGTGGATGTCAATGGTTCTGATTTTGTTCTCAAGTTCGCTGGAGCTTTAGTGGAGGTTTTCAAATTTCCCTTGGAACTGCGCTCTGGTGATAAAGACGTTGGTGGTTTATTTCCAGAAGAAGTCGATGACTTTCTCGGTCCAAGGGTAGTAGACTTGTCGGCTGACGATTTATTCTTTGCTTCCTTAGGCGCCTTTGACGGTGAGTTTGTTGTGGAGCCTAAATTTGTATCTGTAGACAAGGAAGGCAAATTTGTGGATGTCACTTCTCCCTTAAGCCCCCGTCCTTTTTTCTTCTTTGAAAATAGCTTGTTTGATGTTGTAAGGGGCTTGTAAGGTTTTTCTATTACTTTGGGTGGTTCCGTTTCGGGTGTTGTTGGTTGCCGACATGGGGCTTTTGTTAGATGTAAAACCTTGTTTCAATTTCCTCCTTGGTCGTTTTGTTCGTGAACGCGAGCCTCGTAGATTTTTAGAAAATTGTGGCCGAATCGGTTCGCGTATTGGAACTTCTTCTGGGACAGGATAGTCAGAATCAGCATAGTCCGAAAATTCAGGTATATGTTTTCTCGCATGAGGACTGAAAGGTGCTCTTCTTGAATCCCCATAATTCCCGGAATGCTTGGTGTAATCATACGGCGGATTTTTGGGAATATATTGTTGATAATTGCCAGTATTGGTTCCTTTTCTATGGCCTCTTCGAGATTCAGTATTGTAACTAGGCTCCTCATCCATTTCTGAATCCGGAAATAGCTCGTCTTCAATTTGGTCTGCGATTTCTTTCGATTTGGCTGCCAGTTGCACTATGTTTCTTGAGTAGGGTCCCTCATGATCTTGTGCTGGATGGCGGTAATATTCTTCTCCAGGCATGTTTTTCCTATCAGATATTCTCCCCCTTGATTGAATTTGATGACTATTTGGGTTTATGTGGCATGTAACTGTAGCTTGCAGGCCCAGAATGAGCATGACTGTGGCTGTGATGGTGCTTTATAGCGCGTGTCATACGTCTGCCAATCGGCCCTTTCTGGTGTTTTGAATCCGGTTTCTTAGTTTTGGAACAATTAGATTTGCAGGCTTCACATTTTATTGAAGCGGAAGCGCTAGAACAGAGGCTGAAATGTTTTTCTATATCCGAGAAAGCGTCAGGTACTTTGTAGATAGTCAACTAAACCATTTAAAAAGTCATATCAAAACACTAAACCATATCTGTATGAAAGAAACATTCTTGTCAGTTAATAACTTACCAGATTAACATTAAAAGTGAACATCGTTATGGTTACTAACAAAGAGATCAGCAGCAGAACAAACAACTTGTAACTACTTGAATTTAATTCCATATCAACGGTAAATATTGTTTTTAATCCGTAGCGTTAACAGTCCAGTGTGTGCATCTGAAGGTTTAAGATAATACCAGGTAATTACATGATGCTAATAATCACATGTCCTATTATATATTAACAGAGACAAGTTCATTCATTAAATTAATCACTAATCACCCACTTCTCCCCGTCTTCATGCAAGCAAACCGTTTGTATGGTACCTGCTACTCCAGAAGCTGTCCACAATCTTCCACTTAAGGATGTCACAAGTATTTTCAAATTCCAATCTTGAAGATTGAAAAATCGGAAAAAATCAAGTAGTATATAATTCCCAAGGAAGGTCCTCGTCGTTTCCGGTGTATTGTATGAACGATTATCTTCCTTGTTTTGAAACATGGCAGATTCGGTGCCGGTTGATATGTGCAGGCATTTAGCTGCTATGAATGGGAACTAAAGATAAGAATCAAGTATAATGTTGAGACTTGAGGTGCTCCATGGGAAGTTAAACAGCAAAGAGCTTACGAGGTCGTGGAAAGATGATTAACTTTAATTGCATTAACAAACGCTTATTGACAGAATGCTTAATTAGACATTATTGCTTCCCGTATGAATTAGCAAATTCCTTAATACCCGGCACAATGTTTGGAGTGTGTTTACATGCGGAACTGTCGGTTAGAAATTAGATTCCACAGGTTAACCATGTGACATTATTAAGGTAAGACGCACGCTGAAATATGTTCAAACCTTTTCTATTTCTCCTGCATGAGTCATGTGCGAACGCAATAATAGCCGGAGTTTAAAAAGATCATTTGCGGTCGTTTCAAAGACATATTCACCGTATTAGATTGGTCCATAGTATCAACTTTTGGATATACTCTACTATGAAGATTTGTTTGTTTGGTGAGGTGTGAGGTTTGCCATCTGGAAACTTAATTTTCTTACAATGGAATTAGTCATCAATATTATATTTCTTTCGTTGCAATTATAGCCGGACTTTAAAAGGATTATTTACGGTCGTTTCAAAGGCTTATTCACCGTATTGCATTGGTCCATACTATTGGATATTGATATACTCAACTATGAATATTTGTTATTGTATGAAATCGAAATCCAAATTTTAAGATTGCGTGAGGTTAGCCGTCTGGAAATTTATATTTTCTTACAATGGATCAATCATCAATATATTTCTTGTGTTTTGTTTGCATACATTTATGGTATAATTAACAATTAAATATGTCCAGGAAAAAAAAATTTTTTATAATGCTAACTTGATTCATTTGAAAATGCTGGTTTTCGTACAGAGTGACTTTTGCGTTTGGAACGCGATCTATTCCCGATCGGAAAACGCTTATCTGGAGGGGTTCGTTTAACACTATTCTTCAAATTGTATGAGCTTAAGTCTGCATTCTTTGTATCACCAGAGTCTGTCATTTCTGGCTCGCCCGTGTCCGATTTCCCCGATATTGTAACATACTTCTTAGCTGCTTCTAGAAAAGACTTGAATATATTTCCTAGGCCAAAAGATAAGATGAAATCGTCCTTGTCCTTGGGTTTCTCAGTTGACACTTTACGTTTTAATTTTTTCGTTGTGGTAACCCGTTTCTTTTTTGCTGGTAATTTGGTCGGTTTGGTAGAGGCTAATGGACCATTTGCAGTCGTTTCTGGTACTTCCTTCGAGATTAAATTATCTTTTAAATCGTCAAATGTAAAGTACTCCATAGTACTAAAAATGCTCTTTGGCTTCATAGTGGATTTGGCTGTACTCTTCTGTTGCTTGGGTTGGCTCGGAAGTTTCTTTGTTGCTTGCAATTTGGTAGGTTTGGTAGAGGTTAATGGACCGTTTGAAGTCGTTTCCGGTACTTCCTTCGAGACTAAATTATTTTTTAAATCGTCATCTGTAAAGTACTCCATAGTACTAAAAATGCTCTTTGGCCTAATGGTGGATTTGGCAGTACTCTTCTGTTTGGCAGGTGAGGAAGTACTCTGAGGGTAAAACTTTTCTAAAGACATACCAGTTGCAGCGGCTATTGCCGTTTCCATGTAATTCGCATATGGATTGACCGTACTTGGAGCAGACAATGTTAACAAATCTTCCGCAGACCCTGAATTAGCGTGATTAGGCGAAATCTCTGTCGTTTCGTCATGGTTCATGTTATTATTATTGTCCGGATCTGGTTCTGAATCTGGGGCGTGATCGTCCTCTATGGACGCCAATGGAGGAATTATCGAGTTCTTCAATCTTCCGCTTATCGAAGTACGCTCCATAAATCCTCGGGGAATTGTAGTAACAACTTGGGATCCCATCTCTTCCCCTTGTTTTATAGGAGCTGTAACGAGCTGCCTTCCATTTGGGACATTTGGGATAGCCGTAGTAATCGTATCAAGGTCACTCGCTGAGGGATCGCTCTGCTCGGGGGTATTTTCCACTGCTTCGGGAGTCTCGGCGCTTTTCGATGGAACGTTAGACTCCTCCTTTTCTTCAGAATTTGAATCTGATCCGTGTACCTTTGAATCCCACTTCAAATTGGGAACTGTCGTCAAATCTTGTTTTAGATTTTTACTTGGGTCCTCTAGTGACCATGGCGGGGTAGGTGTGAAGTTTGGAGCTCGATTGCGAACGATTGATTTCTGCTTAAATCGTTCTGAAGCTGTATTTGGCAGTCCAGATATAGTCCCATTATTAGCTGGTTGCGTTGTAATATGGAGTATCCGATTTGCGGCCGTGCTGTTATAGCGCTTCTGTTTCAGGCTTAAAACGTGACTTGACCACCCAGATCGCATTAGTTTCGAATTTCTTATCGTTACATCCTCAAACGATACAGGAGGCTTAGAAGACGCCACTAATGGTACAGGAGTTGTAGTAACAGCGACTTTCCTGCCTGTAAAATCTTTGTAAACATGAAAAAGTAAACAAAATCCACGTATTTTAATGCTTAAAATGCGACTAACTTGTTTTCTTTAGGCTAGTAACAACGAGTCATACCTGACATTTGACTATCTTCAAGGTATTCATTGGAATGACGCTTTGCAGGCTGTCGATATGAAACCTCGTTGGTCCTCAGCCTTCCGCTTTTCCCATCACGTATATGAGGCTCTAGACTTGCGTTTCTGTCAATTTTATTTGACCTTTTCGTCGCAGCTTGGTCGTTTAGTAAGAAGGTATGCTCAAAAAATGTAAATTACATATCGGGTGTACCCCGTGTAAGGTACAAAGCTAATCTATAAAGTTTGAGGGAGTTAACGCAATTAAAGACAAAAAACCAAGTGTCTCAATCTGCCTCCCGCAAACATGTTCTTACTTAGAATCTGAACTAAATCAAGTCCTTTTGTAAAAAAAACTTTAATGGCCGTGTCCTAAGGGATGATCCATAAAGAACGTCACATGGAGTGAAGCTTGTGTTGGAGGTAGGGAGCAGGCGAGGAGCCTGGAGGGGGATACCTGGGAGCCGGCGTTGGGGCGGCTCTGACAGACGGCGGGGTTCGGCTGTCGACTGTGGGGTTAAGTCGGTCCAGGCACCTGATGAAGACTTACTCCCATACAATCATTTTTTTGGGTCGTTCACAAACAACCCAAGCTTCTCTCCATGTGACGTTCTTTATGGACGACCCCTAACGTCTGGACACATGTAGCTCTAACTCC
>JAAXOA010003289.1:0-11714 GCA_036561885.1 Salina celebensis
AATGTTAGTTCGATGTGATAATTATGAATATGACATCGCAAATTCGCATTCAAAACTTACTATCAACGTCAACAATGGTGAATGGCATGTCCAGTATGGTATATGTATCAACTGATCAACGTAAATACTGCCCAATATGCACTATTTAAATTTCGAAAATCAATATGTTTTTCAAACCAAAAAAATCATTTCGAACAAAACGCCTAAAAATTAGTTGTTTTCATTTGACTTCGTACAAAATTGACTTCAGTAATTTCAGGTTAAGTTATGCAGGCTCAAATGCCGTTTATTAAAAATATTTGTAAGGCGGACCATAAAGATAGTAGGTTGTTAACAGTGGTCTCAATCATTGTCGTATAAGAACGGAAATAATGAATGGATGTAAGCAAAAAAAAACAATCCCATGACAAATGTTGCCAATTTCATTGCCATGTTGCTCCAGCCAGCTACCGATTGTTTGAGAACTCGCACTAGTCGCACTTCATGGTACATTCCAACTTTCCATCAGCTTTCCGCGTCTGTCAGCTGTCTTCTACAGTCAAAACAAACAAAACATGTGCATTTCTGCTAGACTTGACTTTGTGTTCAAGAACAACACTGCAATCTATGAAAATGTGAAGTTTTGTTATCTCCAGCATTATCTTTTCTTACAAAGTCCTTAATTCGGCTTCCAAAATGGCAGGTGCTTGTGACATTTGTGAATTTGATTTGCCAGAAGACACCGATGAAGGATTTACTTGGTTTAGAGGTCTTGAAACTGGTAATGGAGAGAAAACTGACCACAGCGCACAAATATCTTCGTTCGTGCTGCAAAATAATCTGCTAACTTACTTTGTTGCCAACAAAATGCTTAATTTGTCTGCGGACAATGTTCTGAAAATCATCACGGAATTCAGTCCAACGAAGTGTACTCATCAAACCAAGATTAATGCTTGTCAAAACTGTAAGTCAGTGATTAAAGACGCAATTGTTCTTCATAAGAAGGTGAAACTTCTTGAAAAGGAAATTTCGAAGTTAGGGAATGTTCTTTTGACTGGAAGTAGTTCCAGTAGTGGAGAGAACAAATTGAACAGCTGCAGTGATTGTCATGGGGATACTTTATTCAGGAAGATCTTATCGCACACGCAAAACCGACTGGAACAAGACGTGACAGTTTTCATCAAACCGGAACCATCTGATGATATATCAATGGAACATTCCTTCACCGATGAATCTATTCCTGAAGATGAAGATCAATTCGATGATACCGCAAACTGCGAATTTGACGACGACGGAACTGGTTACCATGATTACGAAGGAGAAGATTCAGAACCCATCATCGATGATTGGTCTCCATCTAGAAATGAAATTGAAGTTTCCCAGAAGGTGAGGTCCAACCGCAGATCTCAAGCCCAACAGTCTGGAACAAGAACTGTTGGACCTTCCCTCACTTGTTGCATTTGTAGTACCGCATTTGTCTGGGCTTCTAATTTAAACCGGCATATGAAGTTACACGAGGAAAGTGACCTACAAGGAAATCAGTTTGACTGTGAAGAGTGCAAGTTCCCTGCGTTGTCAGAGCATAAGTTGCGATATCATTTGTCCAAAGCGCACAAAACAAAAGACATTTTTCTGTCAGGGCAATTGGAGGAATATAAGGATACGGAGTTCAACGTATCGCCTTCCAGAAATGAAGTGAAAGTATTCAGGACTTTTGGTTTTATTCGGAAGGCTAGAGATGTTGGGTCTGCCCTGAAATGCAAGCGCTGTGACACACATTTTTCGTGGGCCTCTAATTTAAGCCGACATATGAAAGCGCACGAGGAAAGTGACAAGCTTGGAAATAAGTTTGACTGCACCGAATGTAATTTTCCATCGTTATCAAGACGTAAGCTCCGTTTCCATCAGGCGAAAATCCATAAAACCAATGGGCCGACACCAAATGTTGATTTCTCCAACGAAGATGATGAGTTTGAAGCTGACAAAAGCGACAAAGACTTCGATTCGGAAACTGAAACTAAGTTTCCCATTCCCACAGAGACTTCGCAAGGTGAACCCAGTCCTCATAATTTGAAAAGCGAAAGCACACTGACTGAAATGAACTGTATAATTTGCAATGCGCCTTCCTTAGGGTCTGCGAATTTGAAGCGGCATATGAAGATTCACGAAAAAAGTGACAGACTTGGAAATAAGTTTGATTGTCCAGAGTGCAACTTTCCTGCTTTATCAGAATTCAAACTTTCTCTCCATCAGGCGAAAGTTCACAAACGAAAGGATGCCTTCCCTATGCGATCCAGAGCAAAAAAAGAAAGTGAAGACGAAGACGAATGGACTCCTGCAAAGAAAACAAACTTTGCTCGGAAATTTCTTTCCCGTACTGAACGATCTCATAATTTGAAGCCAGAAAAGCCCGAACCAACCTTTAATTGCCAAGTCTGCCATGCATCGTTCACATGGCCGAGTAATTTGAGTAGACATATGAAAATACATGAAGAAAGCGACCTACACGGAAAACAAGTTTGACTGTCCTGAATGTAATTTCCCAACTTTGTCAGAAAACAAACTTATCTTGCATACGTCTAAAGCCCACAAAACCAAGAAAAACGTGTCTTCAAACTCGCGTTATATTACTTTTAATCTATGCGAACAGGAAAACGTTACTGGGGATGTGAATTTGGAGGCAGAAATCAATGAATTTGCTGAGACAAACTCTTCAGGTTACAGGTGTAAACGTTGTGCATCTGAATTTAAGGAACGGCAACAAATACGGAAACACATACAGGCACATCAGGAGAGTGACAAACTTGGAAACTCATTTGACTGCGTGTTATGTAAATATCCCTGCAGAACTACTTCCCAACAGCTTTATCATACGGCGAAACTTCATAAAACTGGAAGCGATTTAAACGACCCCAAGATACCCGATGCTGAAAATTGTATGGAAGATGAATCTGGCTCCGGTATAAGTTGGGCCGACGCTGTCGAACTAACTGACGAAGGCTTCAAATGTAAATTTTGCAGCACGGTTTACATGCGAAAACTTACAATGCAACGACACATGGAAGCACACGAGGAAAGCTATCACCTTGGAAACACATTTGACTGTCCTTTTTGCGACTATCCATCGTTGTCAACTTTAAAACTACGTTACCATCTTGCAAAAATCCATCAAAAGTCTACAGACGAGTTACGAAACACTTCCAACAATGCCGAGGACTGTCCCCTGGCACAGAAGATTTTAGAACTGGTGGACAAAGATAGGACATTTCCGGAAGATTTACTCGGAAAAGTCACCCCATGTGAGAGAGGCTTTCAATGCCAACGATGTCCATCGGTGCACGTGAGAATTCTTAATGTCCGAAGACACTTGGAAGTGCATAGAATATCTGATAAACTTGGAAATGATTTTGACTGTCCTGAATGCAAATATCCGACTGTGAGTGAGTCAAAATTAAAATATCACATGTCACTCGCGCATAATGTAAAGGGAGATGATGATGAACCTGCATGTTCCAGTAAATCCTTAAGAAAAGGCTTTAAGCGAAAATCGGCATCCAGAAGTGACATTCCAGATGAATGGAGGGGGAAAGTGTTGCTAACTGATTCATTGTATCAATGTCAAATTTGCAATTGCAAGTACGTCAGTTACTGTGGTATAAGGAAGCATCTGGAGGACCATGACGAGAGTGATCGCCTTGGAAACGAATTCGATTGTCCAGATTGCAAATATCCGGCGGTATCAGACTTCAAGCTACGCTTTCATAGAGCAAAAGTTCACCGGGCCCCCAATCCTGGCCCTTCACGGACAATACGGACACATGAAGGAATTGGCACTAGTGATGACCAGAGTGAAGTTTCGGACAAAGATGATGAAGATTATGAATTTCCAGACAACGAGAAATCGGATGATTTATCTAATACTGAAGATGCTACATCAGATATTGGAAGCAAGCCCCTTCCGGAAGACCTTCAGGATAAGGTGATCCTTTCTAAGTCAGGTTTTGCTTGTAAGTCGTGTTCCACCGTTTATAAAGGGATCCTTGGTGCGCAGAAACATATCAAGGCGCATGAAGAAAGTGCGGCTAATGGAAACAAATATGATTGTTCTACTTGCCACTACCCAGCGCTGACCGCGGCCAAGCTTCGTTTTCATATGGCAAAGACTCACAGGCGATCTCAACCAACCAAGTTTAAGCGCAACCAATCAGGCAAGAATGCCAAATGGAGGAAATACCTGAAGAACAACAAATATCAGTGTCAAATTTGTAATGTCAAATATAGTCATCCGGAGAGTTTGAAAAAACACCTAGACTGGCACAAGAAAAGTGAGGAGGTTCTTGATAAGAAATGGGATTGTTATAAGTGTGGTTTTCCAACAATGAGCGAAATATAACCTAAGGCGACACTTATCCACGGTACATGACAGAGAGCATTTGAATTGTGAACTATGCAAAAAGAAGTTCTGTAAAATAAAGAATCTAGAAGCTCATATGCGCATGGTAATAATTTAATTGCTTAGCCCTTCATAATTACGCAATGTTTAATGATTGATTGATTGTTTCAATTTGATCTTCATTATAGCATAAGTTAGCAGAAGAACTCAAGGATCCCACAACAAATCTATTTCATTGTAGCCATTGTCAGTCCAGATTTAAAAGCCTCCGAAGTCTACAAAATCATCAAGTTGTTCATCAAGACCAGGAAAAACCAACACCGGCTGGAGGTCATTTATGCGACGAGTGTGGAAACTCTTTCTCATCGAAGCACTCCCTCGTTAGGCACATGGAAACAGGCCATGACAAAGTGGGAAGATGTGTATGCGATGAGTGTGGAAAGAACTGCAAAGATATCAGGACTCTTAATGAACACATGAAGAAACACGATAAGGACTATGTGCCCTCATTCGATTTTGTATGTGATAAATGTGGAACTTCGTATCAACACCAAAGGAGTCTGGACAGTCACAAGAGGAAGGTTCACGATAAGGAGGAGGGTTCAGTCACGCCAAGCAAGGAATTCAAGTGTAGATGGTGCAATACTGCGTTTCCATTCAAAGCTTACTTGTGTGAGTATAATTAGAAGTTTTCAATTTTTGTAATAAGTTACACAATCATGTCAAACTTAATGTTGTTTGCGTGGCTTTGTTTTTGTTGACAGTGACCCACATGCGAAAAGAACACTCTGAGCTTTACCAGTTCCGTTGTGAAATCTGCAGCAAGACTTACATCTCCCAAACTAGCTTACGACTTCACAAGCAAATCAATCACCAGGTTGGCTCCAGTTCCACAGGAGAAAGTGAAGGCAGCCAGTTGAAAAGCAGTTGCGAATACTGCGGGAAAGAATTTCCTCATCGACACTATGTTATTTGCCACTATCGCTGGTGCTCCGATAAGCGTAAACTTGATGCGAATGGTCAATTACAAAAGCTGACTGATGAAATAGTTCTACCCGATCAAGAATCTACAAACTCTAGTGTCTGAAAAATGGAATGTTTGATAATGAAATGAGTATTTTGATATCAGTCATAACTTTACGTTTACTTTAATATTTATCAAAAATATTCTTTGGCAAAGAATAAATATTTTTCTAAGATCTCTTTTTTATGTAGCACAGACTGATCCCTTAATTTCAGGATCCAGTATCGGTCGCCTCCTTTTTAATTGTAATTTCTCCATAAAGCCCCTGAATTTAAAGAGAAGATTTCCATTACTGCATAAAAATTTATTGAATTTTTACCGTTTTATTTTATGCATTAGATCCTGGTATACCTTTCGATAGGTGACTCGCTTTAGCCTCTTTGTTGAGTCTGTTCTCTCAACCCTACAACTCTCAGATTCCACATGAACAGACTTGTGGTCATCAGGGGTGGTTGGAGTACACGCCATTAGTTCCAAGTCAAGCAAAGTAGTATGCTCTCTTGTTAATGAAGAGAGCACTTGGGATCCCAGACTCGTCTTTTTGATAGAAAACGTTACCACTCCAGACAAGACAAGTGCGTAGGACAAAAGGTAGAGAGCGTGGAACTACAAGTTACAAAAATATAGGCACACATTCCAAAGCTGCGAACGCAAAGAGAATTTTGGAGTTTGACTTTGTTCCTTTGTACCTTCACGCGGTGAATATACACTCCAAGCATTAACGTATAAAAGTCGGCCGTGAGAAGACTCAGATTTAAGAATGTTGCACTAGAATACTTAATCACGCTTGCGGCTAGAATTATCACAACTAACTGTGAGAAAACGAATGTAATTAAAAGTGACGACGGAGTAGTATAAGAGCTCATAGACCAGTCAATTTCGCGTATAATGTTGTACTCCAGAAGATACCTGAAAATGCATAGAATATTTTCGATGAAGACAAAATATTTTTGTTGTTTTGCAGTGAGAAATGTTAAGCCATAAACTTACGCTTGAGCACCACTAAAAAGGCTACCAAATAACCCTATCATTCCTAGAAATTCTACAGCATCAAAAGTCTTCACAAGTAGCTCTTCAGCAATGTTCGAAAGACCGCATAGAAACGCACCTGACAAGCATATCATATCACCTAGGAATCTCTCCCGTGCTGTAATTCTTGGTCGCATGATTGTCTCCTCCGTGACAACTCTTAAAAGACACGAGATTCCCACTAGTGATAGACAAACTCCAAGGATATGAGGTACTTTGAATCTTATCATGAGAATTCTCCATGACAGGAGAAGAACAATAGGAATGGCAAAACAGTCTAGAAGATGGACACTTATCCATGTTGTGTACTGATATGACTTGAAAATCAAATAATTTGCTTCCACGTTAATTAGTCCAACAAATGCGTACTTCCAGCCGCGTGTGATTAGAATGGAAAGAAAGTTTCGTTCTCCAGGACGGAACATGAGTGGAGTCGTAAATACCACAGTGAGGACCAGATAAACTATGAAGTTTTGAGCTACAAATGCAAAATAATCATTAGTAAAGTGTTGCATGTTCAATATTTAGCTACATGGCTTATACAAAGTCAACTCACCGTTAGGAATGCGGATGTTGTAAACCTCAATAAACTGAACTGTTGCGAATGAGGAGAGTGGCATGAGAAGTGACATGACTTGCCCCAATAGAATTGCCCACCAGGTCGTTCTGCCAAATAGAAAAGAAATCGGTATTCACATTCTTCTTGACCTATAATCATTGAAAGATAAAACTTACGGTTTGAAAAGATTTTGAATTTGCGCTTTGACAATGCTGCATATTGATTTCATTTTATTCCACACGTTTTTCTTGTCGACAGCATATTCATAAATGAGCACAACGGGAATTGAGCCATCTTCGTGCTCAGGAGCTTTGAAACCATCACAACATACTTTCTCATTTTCTTCCATTGTGTAACTACCACAATAGGCCATAAAATTATACCTCCTGCTATTGAAATTAACTAATTGAAAGAGCGAGTAGCAATTAAATAACTTTTCCAAACTTTCAACACTCAATCATATTTATACACCAATGAACTGTCTATTATCTTTCCTATCACCTCATCATTCACTAGCCACAAGCTGTCCACAGTCACGAGGCAGTCTTCCAACTGGATGGATTTTTTCTCACTTCCAACTTCAACCATTAATTCATAACTGTCATTTCACTTTCACAACGTCTGTTACCACGGGTAATTAGCTCAAGAAACTAACCTTTTCATCATTTGATATATAAACGGCCCTGCAATTTTCTCTGGATGTGGTTTGTGGGAACGTTATCAATTTTGCGTTGTCTGCCATATAAAATCTCTCTAAACGCAAAGCATAAAATCTCATCTAAGCGTCCCACAAATTCACCTTTCCGACTCTTTCAATCTACTTTCACCGTTTTTCTTTCTTTATTAACATCACTTGATCACCGACACAATCTCCGGCCCACAGCTTACATTCACTATTTAACAAATAATGGTTTGAGCTCGATTAAGTAACCTGATGTATCTTTTCATATATTTTTCCTAAACAACTTCCATTAAGTCCTCACACAAACTTCTTTTTTTTATCTTGGTTGGATGGCACTTTTGAAGTTTGATGGGTTGCACTAATGATGACAACTAAGACAGCCATCAAAGCTCCGAAACCAAGAAAAACTATCTGTAACTAAACTACTCAAGGATAAATTGAGTAACAGACAGGCTTCATTCATGATCTTCCATAGAAGGTCTTTCTTTACCACAATGGAAATTGTATTGCGTAAGACGATATTAATACTAAAGAAAGCTGAAGGTTGTGTCATGAATCAGGGGTGAGTTGAGAAACCTATGCGACTTCTCGCGACAGAGGTATAACGTGGACTGGTGGTGAAAGCAGTCTAGGAAGTCGCTAAAAAAGATGAAAAATCTGGTAGGGTGAAGTTTCTTTCCGTAGGAAATCATCACAATAGATACTCCGCGTACTTGCTTTCGTTGTTGTATTTTTTTTTGCTCTCTCACAGACAAACACGACTTCTACTTGAAGGATTGAAGCGGAAATGATGAGAATTGTGGGGATCTGTTGGTGGTGCCGCAGGTAGTAATAAATGAAGAACGATAAAAACTTTCTTGAATGCCTGCCAATAAACGGATATTACTAGAAAAGCTTCTAACTCATGAATGGGCTTAACAGTCTTTACTTGCCGATGATACCATACATTCTCCTTCTTACTCACAGAGACACGTTTTTTTCTCGGGTGTTCCTTGTCAGCGCTGATAATGAACAGCAATATTTTTCTGCCAAAAGGGAAATGGGGAAAGTGCAGTAAACTTGCATTTTATGGTGTTGGTTTATTCACAGTCTAACACCTAAATTACCAACGCACGTACATAGTACTCACCTACGCTATATGCACACCAATTTTTAATAATATTGAGTTTGAGTACAACATGGAATACAAAAGAATCTTCATAAAGTCTGTGTGTAAAAGGCTTATAAAACCGTCTCACAACAATTCTACGTACATCTTATGAATATACAACATGTGTGCACTACAGGTTTCATCATTAGGCTTTCACATCCACGCGGATGTCATAAAGGATAATGGTAAGACGTAAAAAAGTATTTGTAAGAAAAAAAATGAAAATGTTAGAAATATGGAAGGTATTATATTCCATAGATTTTTGATTCTGAATGGATCACCCAATCAAATACGACAATGATTTTTTCTTTTCTTCTTCGGTTTCTATGGCTTTTAAAGTAAAAATGGGGTATCGGATTTGGCTGTGGTTGGGTACGAGAAGAATATACATGGACACGGGTAACTCAATTTAAGAAAACGTTTAGGAACCCATACCGATGACAAACTGCGTCATCACAACTTTTCTCTTTCTTTTCTGACATGCCATTTTCGCCTATTATGCTTATCTGACGGTACCGGAAGATTTCTCCGTGGATTTTTCCCTTCTAGAGGATCCAAGTTCTCTTATCACAGCTTTCCCTGGTATTTTGCGACCATTTCCCAGAAGATTTACAGCATGGGAGTGTGTTCACCATGTTGTCTGCTTTCTCTTTTTCTCTCCCAGTGTGAAACTATTTCCTTGGCAGTTTGCTGCCTCATACATAAATTGTGGAAGATGCCAGCGGCAGTTTTCTAACAACAGAACAACTCCAAGCAGACTAGGGGAAAAATCTGTGAAATCGGGAACACGAACAAGGAAAAAGAGAAATACACTGTCTTGGTCTTGTCATCTTCCCGTCACAAAAGAACAATATATAAGGCTGTCCTAATGCACACATTCCATTTCTCGTGACTTTGTCGCTGGAGCAGCACCATTTTTAGTTTAGAAATTCCTGTCCTCTCACATCCTATCTGACAATGGGCGCTTAGTCTTGTTTATGTGTTTACTGCGGACTGGAACCATGAACAACAGCAAAAATAATGACCAACTGTCAAGTTTCCTAGTAATGGGTGGGAATAAAAGTTGTTCTCTTGTCAGCCTGGAAACGTCTACTTTTCACGTAATGATTAAAATTCTTTATACCCGTTTTAGATTATTAGTGGGTTCCCTATCAAGTGGGGAGGGAAAAGTGGGTAAAAGGCTTTTGTCTCTTTTTTTCGCAACTGACGACCCTTAATGATTTCCAGCTAAAGTAATGAGCACGTCGTTTTGCGCGTTCATTAATGAAACCCCGGATTCATTATGGGATACCAAAAAACGGCAATTCCACAATAAAACTCGGAGGAAGAGTAATGGGAAAAATTGGCAAGAGAAAGCAGAATGTAATACGATAGGTTTCTCGTGTTTTACTAGGTTTTGAATGAGATCACCAGAGAAACGCGCATTTTCATCATGTGTACTTGTCTTGTTCATTTTATGCGGAGGCGTAATTAGTGCACGTTTTTAGATGCACGTACGTTACATCGATAGCCTGTCTGTGGGTTGGGGAAAAACAAGAGAACAAATTTAATTGGAGAGAAGAACAAGTGATATATAAAACAGTTCCCGGAAGCCACCTATTCATGAGCAATCCGTGTTTTATTCGCCACTTACGTCCTTTACAAACAAATAGTCGGAAGGAGAACTGTCTTTACTATACAAGTACACTATAACTACTTCTATGTAGTCATGATACCTTATATTTGCTTTATAGAACAGTGATTACTTACAGAAGACTTCAGTGATATAACAAAGAACTACAGAAGAACTGTTAACGGAATGCTTTAAATGTATTATAGTCGGGCTTACATTTTATTGCGGTAATTTGTTCTGTGAGGTCGCGTGGGTTTATGACAATGTCTCATGCTCTAGCAACTCCGATATTACCATCATTTATCTTTCGAAGAGAACAAAGACTGTTGTCTGGAACACTAGTTTTAAAGGAACAACGGAGGGTCAATGTGAAATCGCAAGTTTAGAAAAGACCAGCGGTTGGCGGTTAGGAAGTGGAATTGCTTGAACTGAATGGTGCGAAAAATTTATGACTGATTTCATATTATATGTGTATTTTCTTCAATTTCGGGTAAAATTATAGGCCCTTTAAAAACAATCATAAAGGCATTATCAATCGAAAAGCTTATGGTGCAAAAATTGTATTTTCTGCTACCCACCACCAAAGCACCATTGATTTTGCAACATTGGCTGGAAAGGCTTGAACGCGAAAAGACATTAACCCAAGATATGTTTTTGAAGCTCCACAAATGATATTTGCGAAAGTATATTTTCTCTTTGAATTGATTCGCTGGTCGATATAGCTTCTTCTTTTCCTTAATAATATTTTATACTGGCAGAAATGGTTTTTGATTGCTAAACATAGTAAGTTCGCCTAAGCATGTACAGGAAGCTTTAGAAATGTCCTTTTGACATGGCGGTTTGTTGCTCCTAGGGATGAAAAATAAGCTTCTGCTAGTACCTAGAAACTGGAAAGAAAATAAGCACAAGTTTTGTTATGATTTTAAAAAAACTCCTTGGTTGTTCGTCAAAATGTTCATGACCACCAATAACGAACTATTGTTAGAAATAGAACGAAACAAATCGTCATTGCTAGTAGTGATTGTCATTTTCCAATAACTTACACAAGTATCAATTTGGCTTCAGGGTTTAATGGTCCACTGTTTCTCTCATAATGACACCTAAAATGAATTTTCTCTCAACAAGGCCAATAACGTTGAGCAGTTTATGTGCCCCGTCATCTGTTCAAGTATTTCTGATTTTTAATCAAACCAAATTTTAGAAAATCTATTCTGAAGAGATTCTATAAATCCGTTGGTATTTCATTTCGGTTGGAATGAAAGCAAACATATTGTATTGGCAAACAT